>JAECUM010005908.1:0-18907 GCA_016617855.1 Megalonaias nervosa | reverse complement strand
TCGGCATGGAATAAACCCGTTTGAACCGGTTATGAACCAGTATCAACTCCTCTGGACTGGTCTGAACGGGATGGAACCAGTTGGAACCCGATGGAACCGGTTTGAACCGGTTTAAACCGGATAAAACCTGTCCAATAATGAATTAACATACAAAATCGGCATGGAATAAACCGGTTTGAACCGGATATGAACCAGTATCAACTCCTCTGGACTGGTCTGAACCGGATGGAACCAGTTGGAACCGGATGAAACCGGTGTGACCCGTTTTAAACCGGATAAAACCTGTCCAATAATGATTTAACATACAAAATCGGCATGGAATAAACCGGTTTGAACCGAATATGAACCAGTATCAACTCCTCTGGATTGGTCTGAACCGGATGGAGCCAGTTGGAACCGGAAGGAACCGGTTTGAACCGGTTTAAACCGGATAAAACCTGTCGAATAATGAATTAACATACAAAATCGGCATGGAATAAACCGGTTTGAACCGGTTATGAACCAGTATCAGCTCCTCTGGACTGGTCTGAACGGGATGGAACCAGTTGGAACCGGATGGAACCGGTTTGAACCGGTTTAAACCGGATAAAACCTGTCCAATAATGAATTAACATACAAAATCGGTATGGAATGAACCGGTTTGAACCGGTTATGAAGCATTTTCAACTCCTCTGGACTGGTCTGATTTGAATGGAACCAGTTAGAACCGGATGGAACCGGTTTGAACCGGTTTCAACCGGATAAAACCTATCCAATAATGAATTAACATACAAAATCGGCATGAAATAAACCGGTTTGAACCGGTTATGAGCCAGTGTCAACTCCTCTGGACTGGTCTGAACCGGATGGAACCAGTGTGAACCGGATGGAACTGGTCTGAACCGGTTTAAGGTGGATAAAACCTGTCGAATAATGAATTAACATACAAAATCGGCATGGAATAAACCGGTTTGAACCGGATATGAACCAGTATCAACTCCTCTAGACTGGTATGAACCGGATGGAACCAGATTGAACCTAATGGAACCGGTTTGAACCGGTTTAAAGCGGATAAAACCTGTCCAATAATGAATTAACATACAAAATCGGCATGGAATAAACCGGTTTGAACCGGTTATGAACCAGTTTCAACTCCTCTGGACTGGTCTGATTTGGATGGGACCAGTTAGAACCGGATGGAACCGGTTTGAACCGGTTTAAACCGGATAAAACCTGTCCAATGATGAATTAACAAACAAAATCGCATGGAATAAACCGGTTTGAACCGGTTATGAACCAGTCTCAACTCCTCTGGACTGGTCAAGACCGGATGGAACCAGTTAGAACCTAATGGAACCGGTTTGAACCGGTTTAAACCGGATAAAACCTGTCCAATAATGAATTAACATACAAAATCGGCATGGAATAAGCCGGTTTGAACCGGTTATGAACCAGTTTCAACTCCTCTGGACTGGTCTGATTTGGATGGAACCAGTTAGAACCGGATGGAACCGGTTTGAACCGGTTTCAACCGGATAAAACTTGTCCAATAATGAATTAACATACAAAATCGGCATGGAATAAACCGGTTTGAACCGGTTATGAACCAATATCGACTCCTCTGGCCTGGTCTCATTTGGATGGAACCAGTTAGAACCGAATGGAACCGGTTTGAACCGGTTGAAACCCCATAAAACCTGTCCAATAATGAATTAACATACAAAATCGGCATGAAATAAACCGGTTTGAACCGGTTATGAGCCAGTGTCAACTCCTCTGGAATGGTCTAAACCGGATGGAACCAGTTTGAACCGGATGGAACCGGTTTGAGCCGGTTTAAAGTGGATAAAACCTGTCCAATAATGAATTAACATACAAAATGGACATGGAAGAAACCGGTTTGAACCGGTTATGAACCAGTTTCAACTCCTCTGGACTGGTCTGATTTGGATGGAACCAGTTAGAACCGGATGGAACCGGTTTGAACCGGTTTCAACCGGATAAAACCTGTCCAATAATGAATTAACATACAAAATCGGCACGGAATAAACCGGTTTGAACCGGTAATGAACCAATATCGACTCCTCTGGACTGGTCTGAACCGGATGGAACCAGTTAGAACCGGATGGATCCGGTTTGAACCGATTTAAACCCCATAAAATCTGTCCAATAATGAATTAACATACAATGTCGGCATCGAATAAACCGGTTTGAACCGGTTTTGAACCAGTATCATCTCCTCTGGACTGGTAAAACCAGTTGGAACCAGTTGGAACCCGATGGAACCGGTTTGAACCGGTTTAAACCGGATAAAACCTGTCCAATAATGAATTAACATACAAAATCGGCATGGAATAAACCGGTTTGAACCGGATATGAACCAGTATCAACTCCTCTGGACTGGTCTGAACCGGATGGAACCAGATTGAACCGGATGGAACCGGTCTGAACCGGTTTTAGGTGGATAAAACCTGTCGAATAATGAATTAACATACAAAATCGGCATGGAATAAACCGGTTTGAACCAGATATGAACCAGTATCAACTCCTCTGGACTGGTCTGAACCGGATGGAACCAGTTAGAACCTAATGGAACCGGTTTGACCGGTTTAAACCGGATAAAACCCGTCCAATAATGAATTAACATACAAAATCGGCATGGAATAAACCGGTTTGAACCGGTTATCAACCAGTTCCAACTCCTCTGGACTGGTCTCATTTGGATGGAACCAGTTAGAACCGGATGGAACCGGTTTGAACCGGTTTCAACCGGATAAAACCTATCCAATAATGAATCAACATACAAAATCGGCATGGAATAAACCGGTTTGAACCGGTTATGAACCAATATCGACTCCTCTGGCCTGGTCTCATTTGGATGGAACCAGTTAGAACCGGATGGAACCGGTTTGAACCGGTTGAAACCCCATAAAACCTGTCCAATAATGAATTACCATACAAAATCGGCATGAAATAAACCGGTTTGAACCGGTTATGAGCCAGTGTCAACTCCTCTGGAATGGTCTAAACCGCATGGAACCAGTTTGAACCGGATGGAACCGGTTTGAACCGGTTTAAAGTGGATAAAATCTGTCCAATAATGAATTAACATACAAAATGGACATGGAAGAAACCGGTTTGAACCGGTTATGAACCAGTTTCAACTCCTCTGGACTGGTCTGATTTGGATGGAACCAGTTAGAACTGGATGGAACCGGTTTGACCCGTTTTAAACCGGATAAAACCTGTCCAATAATGAGTTAACATACAAAATCGGCATGGAATAAACCGGTTTGAACCGGTTATGAAGCAGTATCAACTCCTCTGGACTGGTCTGAACCGGATGGAACCAGATTGAACCGGATGGAACCGGTCTGAACCGGTTTAAGGTGGATAAAACCTGTCGAATAATGAATTAACATACAAATTCGGCATGGAATAAACCGGTTTGAAGCGGTTATGAACCAGTTTCAACTCCTGTGGACTGGTCAAAACCGGATGGAACCAGTTAGAACCTAATGGAACCGGTCTGAACCGGTTTAAACCGGATAAAACCTGTCCAATGATGAATTAACATACAAAATCGGCATGGAATAAACCGGTTTGAACCGGATATGAACCAGTTTCAACTCTTCTGGACTGGTCTGAACCGGATGGAACCAGTTAGAACCGGATGGAACCGGTTTGAACCGGTTTAAACCGGATAAAACCTGTCCAATGATGAATTAACATACAAAATCGGCATGGAATAAACCGGTTTGAACCGGTTATGAACCAGTTTCAACTCCTGTGGACTGGTCAAAACCGGATGGAACTAGTTAGAACCTAATGGAGCCGGTTTCAACCGGTTTAAACCGGATTAAACCTGTCCAATAATGAATTAACATACAAAATCGGCACGGAATAAACCGGTTTGAACCGGTTATGAACCAATATCGACTCCTCTGGACTGGTCTGAACCAGATGGAACCAGTTAGAACCGGATGGATCCGGTTTGAACCGATTTAAACCCCATAAAATCTGTCCAATAATGAATTAACATACAATGTCGGCATGGAATAAACCGGTTTGAACCGGTTTTGAACCAGTATCATCTCCTCTGGACTGGTCGAAACCAGTTGGAACCAGTTGGAACCCGATGGAACCGGTTTGAACCGGTTTAAACCGGATAAAACCTGTCCAAAAATGAATTAACATACAAAATCGGCATGGAATATACCGGTTTGAACCGGTTATGAACCAGTATCAACTCCTCTGGACTGGTCTGAACGGGATGGAACCAGTTGGAACCGGATGGAACCGGTTTGAACCGGTTCAAACCGGATAAAACCTGTCCAATAATGAATTAACATACAAAATCGGCATGAAATAAACCGGTTTGAACCGGTTATGAACCAGTATCAACTCCTCTGGACTGGTCAAACCGAATGGAACCAGTTAGAACCTAATGGAACCGGTTTGAACCGGTTTAAACCGGATAAAACCTGTCCAATAATGAATTAACATACAAAATCGGCATGGAATAAACCGGTTTCAACCGGTTATCAACCAGTTCCAACTCCTCTGGACTGGTCTCATTTGGATGGAACCAGTTAGAACCGGATGGAACCGGTTTGAACCGGTTTCAACCGGATAAAACCTATCCAATAATGAGCTAACATACAAAATCGGCATGGAATAAACCGGTTTGAACCGGTTATGAACCAATATCGACTCCTCTGTCCTGGTCTCATTTGGATGGAACCAGTTAGAACCGGATGGAACCGGTTTGAACCGGTTGAAACCCCATAAAACCTGTCCAATAATGAATTAATATACAAAATTGGCATGAAATAAACCGGTTTGAACCGGTTATGAGCCAGTGTCAACTCCTCTGGAATGGTCTAAACCGGATGGAACCAGTTTGAACCGGATGGAACCGGTTTGAACCGGTTTAAACCGGATAAAACCTGTCCAATAATGAATTAACATACAAAATGGACATGGAAGAAACCGGTTTGAACCGGTTATGAACCAGTATCAACTCCTCTGGACTGGTCTGATTTGGATGGAACCAGTTAGAACCGGATGAAACCGGTGTGACCCGTTTTAAACCGGATAAAACCTATCCAATAATGAATTAACATACAAAATCGGCATGAAATAAACCGGTTTGAACCGGTTATGAGCCAGTGTCAACTCCTCTGGACTGGTCTGAACCGGATGGAACCAGTGTGAACCGGATGGAACTGGTCTGAACCGGTTTAAGGTGGATAAAACCTGTCGAATAATGAATTAACATACAAAATCGGCATGGAATAAACCGGTTTGAACCGGATATGAACCAGTATCAACTCCTCTGGACTGGTCTGAACCGGATGGAACCAGTTGGAACCGGATGGAACCGGTTTGACCCGTTTTAAAGCGGATAAAACCTGTCCAATAATGAATTAACATACAAAATCGCATGGAATGAACCGGTTTGAACCGGTTATGAAGCAGTATCAACTCCTCTGGACTGGTCTGAACCGGATGGAACCAGATTGAACCGGATGGATCCGGTCTGAACTGGTTTAAGGTGGATAAAACCTGTCGAATAATGAATTAACATACAAAATCGGCATGGAATAAACCGGTTTGAACCGAATATGAACCAGTATCAACTCCTCTGGACTGGTCTGAACCGAATGGAACCAGTTGGAACCGGATGGAACCGGTTTGAACCGGTTTAAACCGGATAAAACCTGTCCAATAATGAATTAACATACAAAATCGGCATGGAATAAACCGGTTTGAACCGGTTATGAACCAGTTTCAACTCCTCTGGACTGGTCTGATTTGAATGGAACCAGTTAGAACCGGATGGAACCGGTTTTAACCTGTTTCAACCGGATAAAACCTATCCAATAATGAATTAACATACAAAATCGGCATGGAATAAACCGGTTTGAACCGGTTATGAACCAATATCGACTCCTCTGGCCTGGTCTCATTTGGATGGAACCAGTTAGAACCGGATGGAACCGGTTTGAACCGGGTGAAACCCCATAAAACCTGTCCAATAATGAATTAACATACAAAATCGGCATGGAATGAACCGGTTTGAACCGGTTATGAGCCAGTGTCAACTCCTCTGGAATGGTCTAAACCGGATGGAACCAGTTAGAACCGGATGGAACCGGTTTGAACCGGTTTAAAGTGGATAAAACCTGTCCAATAATGAATTAACATACAAAATGGACATGGAAGAAACCGGTTTGAACCGGTAATGAACCAGTATTAACTCCTCTGGACTGGTCTGATTTGGATGGAACCAGTTAGAACCGGATGGAACCGGTTTGACCCGTTTTAAACCGGATAAAACCTGTCCAATAATGAATTAACATACAAAATCGGCATGGAATGAACCGGTTTGAACCGGTTATGAACCAGTATCAACTCCTTTGGATTGGTCTGAACCGGATGGAGCCAGATTGAACCGGATGGAACCGGTTTGAACCGGTTTAAACCGGATAAAACCTATCGAATAATGAATTAACATACAAAATCGGCATCGAATAAACCGGTTTGAACCGGTTATGAACCAGTCTCAACTCCTGCGGACTGGTCAAAACCAGATGGAACCAGTTAGAACCTAATGGAACCGGTTTGAACCGGTTTAAACCGGATAAAACCTGTCCAATGATGAATTAACATACAAAATCGGCATGGAATAAACCGGTTTGAACCGGATATGAACCAGTTTCAACTCCTCTGGACTGGTCTGAACCGGATGGAACCAGTTAGAACCGGATGGATCCGGTTTGAACCGATTTGAACACCATAAAATCTGTCCAATAATGAGTTAACATACAATGTCGGCATGCAATAAACCGGTTTCAACCGGTTTTGAACCAGTATCATCTCCTCTAGACTGGTCAAAACCAGATGGAACCAGCTGGAACCGGATGGAACCGGTTTGAACCGGTTTAAACCGGATAAAACCTGTCCAATAATGAATTAACATACAAAATCGGCATGGAATAAACCGGTTTGAACCGGTTATCAACCAGTTCTAACTCCTCTGGACTGGTCTCATTTGGATGGAACCAGTTAGAACCGGATGGATCCGGTTTGAACCGGTTTCAACCGGATAAAACTTATCCAATAATGAATTAACATACAAAATCGGCATGGAATAAACCGGTTTGAACCGGTTATGAACCAATATCGGCTCCTCTGGCCTGGTCTCATTTGGATGGAACCAGTTAGAACCGGATGGAACCGGTTTGAACCGGTTGAAACCCCATAAAACCTGTCCAATAATGAATTAACATACAAAATCGGCATGGAATAAACCGGTTTGAACCGGTTATGAGCCAGTGTCAACTCCTCTGGAATGGTCTAAACCGCATGGAACCAGTTTGAACCGGATGGAACCGGTTTGAACCGGTTTAGAGTGGATAAAACCTGTCCAATAATGAATTAACATACAAAATGGACATGGAAGAAACCGGTTTGAACCGGTTATGAACCAGTTTCAACTCCTCTGGACTGGTCTGATTTGGATGGAACCAGTTAGAACCGGATGGAACCGGTTTCACCCGTTTTAAACCGGATACAACCTGTCCAATAAGGAATTAACATACAAAATCGGCATGGAATGAACCGGTTTGAACCGGTTATGAACCAGTATCAACTCCTCTGGACTGGTCTGAACCGGATGGAACCAGATTGAACCGGATGGAACCGGTCTGAACCGGTTTAAGGTGGATAAAACCTGTCGAATAATGAATTAACATACAAAATCGGCAGGGAATAAACCGGTTTGAACCGGATATGAACCAGTATCAACTCCTCTGGACTGGTCTGAACCGGATGGAACCAGTTGGAACCGGATGGAACCGGTTTGACCCGTTTTAAAGCGGATAAAACCTGTCCAATAATGAATTAACATACAAAATCGCATGGAATGAACCGGTTTGAACCGGTTATGAAGCAGTATCAACTCCTCTGGACTGGTCTGAACCGGATGGAACCAGATTGAACCGGATGGATCCGGTCTGAACTGGTTTAAGGTGGATAAAACCTGTCGAATAATGAATTAACATACAAAATCGGCATGGAATAAACCGATTTGAACCGGATATGAACCAGTGTCAACTCCTCTGGACTGGTCTGAACCGGATGGAACCAGTTAGAACCTAATGGAACCGGTTTGAACCGGTTTAAACCAACTAAAACCTGTCCAATAATGAATTAACATACAAAATCGGCATGGAATAAACCGGTTTGAACCGGTTATCAACCAGTTCTAACTCCTCTGGACTGGTCTCATTTGGACGGAACCAGTTAGAACCGGATGGAACCGGTTTGAACCTGTTTCAACCGGATAAAACCTATCCAATAATGAATTAACATACAAAATCGGCATGGAATAAACCGGTTTGAACCGGTTATGAACCAATATCGACTCCTCTGGACTGGTCTCATTTGGATGGAACCAGTTAGAACCGGATGGAACCGGTTTGAACCGGTTGAAACCCCATAAAACCTGTCCAACAATGAATTAACATACAAAATCGGCATGAAATAAACCGGTTTGAACCGGTTATGAGCCAGTGTCAACTCCTCTGGAATGGTCTAAACCGGATGGAACCAGTTTGAACCGGATGGAACCGTTTTGAACCGGTTTAAAGTGGATAAAACCTGTCCAATAATGAATTAACATACAAAATGGACATGGAAGAAACCGGTTTGAACCGGTTATGAACCAGTATTAACTCCTCTGGACTGGTCTGATTTGGATGGAACCAGTTAGAACCGGATGAAACCGGTGTGACCCGTTTTAAACCGGATAAAACCTGTCCAATAATGAATTAACATACAAAATCGGCATGGAATGAACCGGTTTGAACCGGTTATGAACCAGTATCAACTCCTCTGGATTGGTCTGAACCGGATGGAGCCAGATTGAACCGGATGGAACCGGTTTGAACCGGTTTAAACCGGATAAAACCTATCGAATAATGAATTAACATACAAAATCGGCATGGAATAAACCGGTTTGAACCGGTTATGAACCAGTTTCAACTCCTGTGGACTGGTCAAAACCGGATGGAACCAGTTAGAACCTAATGGAACCGGTTTGAACCGGTTTAAACCGGAAAAAACCTGTCCAATGATGAATTAACATACAAAATCGGCATGGAATAAACCGGTTTGAACCGGTTATGAACCAGTATCAACTCCTCTGGACTAGTCTGAACGGTATGGAACCAGTTGGAACCGGATGGAACCGGTTTGAACCGGTTCAAACCGGATAAAACCTGTCCAATAATGAATTAACATACAAAATCGGCATGAAATAAACCGGTTTGAACCGGTTATGAACCAGTATCAACTCCTCTGGACTGGTCAAAACCGAATGGAACCAGTTAGAACCTAATGGAACCGGTTTGAACCGGTTTAAACCAGACAAAACCGATCCAATAATGAATTAACATACAAAATCGGCATGGAATAAACCGGTTTGAACCGGTTATCAACCAGTTCTAACTCCTCTGGACTGGTCTCATTTGGATGGAACCAGTTAGAACCGGATGGAACCGGTTTGAACCGGTTTCAACCGGATAAAACTTATCCAATAATGAATTAACATGCAAAATCGGCATGGAATAAACCGGTTTGAACCGGTTATGAACCAATATCGACTCCTTTGGCCTGGTCTCATTTGGATGGAACCAGTTAGAACCGGATGGAACCGGTTTGAACCGGTTGAAACCCCATAAAACCTGTCCAATAATGAATTAACATACAAAATCGGCATGAAATAAACCGGTTTGAACCGGTTATGAGCCAGTGTCAACTCCTCTGGAATGGTCTAAACCGCATGGAACCAGTTTGAACCGGATGGAAACGGTTTGAACCGGTTTAAAGTGGATAAAACCTGTCCAATAATGAATTAACATACAAAATGGACATGGAAGAAACCGGTTTGAACCGGTTATGAACCAGTTTCAACTCCTCTGGACTGGTCTGATTTGGATGGAACCAGTTAGAACCGGATGGAACCGGTTTGAACCGGTTTAAACCCCATAAAATCTGTCCAATAATGAATTACCATACAAAATCGGCATGAAATAAACCGGTTTGAACCGGTTATGAGCCAGTGTCAACTCCTCTGGACTGGTCTGAACCGGATGGAACCAGTTTGAACCGGATGGAACCGGTTTGAACCGGTTTAAGGCGGATAGAACCTGTCCAATAATGAATTAACATACAAAATGGACATGGAAGAAACCGGTTTGAACCGGTTATGAACCAGTATCAACTCCTCTGGACTGGTCTGATTTGGATGGAACCAGTTAGAACCGGATGGAACCGGTTTGACCCGGTTTAAACCGGATAAAACCTGTCCAATAATGAATTAACATACAAAATCGGCATGGAATGAACCGGTTTGAACCGGTTATGAACCAGTATCAACTCCTCTGGACTGGTCTGAACCGGATGGAACCAGATTGAACCGGATGGAACCTGTCTGAACCGGTTTAAGGTGGATAAAACCTGTCGAATAATGAATTAACATACAAAATCGGCATGGAATAAACCGGTTTGAACCGGATATGAACCAGTATCAACTCCTCTGGACTGGTCTGAACCGGATGGAACCAGTTGGATCCGGATGGAACCGGTTTGACCCGTTTTAAAGCGGATAAAACCTGTCCAATAATGAATTAACATACAAAATCGGCATGGAATGAACCGGTTTGAACCGGTTATGAAGCAGTATCAACTCCTCTGGACTGGTCTGAACCGGATGGAACCAGTTGGAACCGGATGGAACTGGTTTGAACCGGATTAAACCTGTCCAACAATGAATTAACATACAAAATCGGCATGAAATAAACCGGTTTGAACCGGTTATGAGCCAGTGTCAACTCCTCTGGAATGGTCTAAACCGGATGGAACCAGTTTGAACCGGTTTGATCCGGTTTAAAGTGGATAAAACCTGTCCAGTAATGAATTAACATACAAAATGGACATGGAAGAAACCGGTTTGAACCGGTTATGAACCAGTATCAACTCCTCTGGACTGGTCTGAACCGGATGGAACCAGTTGGAACCGGATGAAACCGGTGTGACCCGTTTTAAACCGGATAAAACCTGTCCAATAATGATTTAACATACAAAATCGGCATGGAATAAACCGGTTTGAACCGGATATGAACCAGTGTCAACTCCTCTGGATTGGTCTGAACCGGATGGAGCCAGTTGGAACCGGGTGGAACCGGTTTGAACCGGTTTAAACCGGATAAAACCTGTCGAATAATGAATTAACATACAAAATCGGCATGGAATAAACCGGTTTGAACCGGTTATGAACCAGTTTCAACTCCTGTGGACTGGTCAAAACCGGATGGAACCAGTTAGAACCTAATGGAACCGGTTTGAACCGGTTTAAACCGGATAAAACCCGTCCAATGATGAATTAACATACAAAATCGGCATGGAATAAACCGGTTTGAACCGGTTATGAACCAGTTTCAACTCCTGTGGACTGGTCAAAACCGGATGGAACCAGATTGAACCTAATGGAGCCGGTTTCAACCGGTTTAAACCGGATTAAACCTGTCCAATAATGAATTAACATACAAAATCGGCACGGAATAAACCGGTTTGAACCGGTTATGAACCAATATCGACTCCTCTGGACTGGTCTGAACCGGATGGAACCAGTTAGAACCGGATGGAACCGGTTTGAACCGGTTTAAACCGGATAAAACATGTCCAATAATCTATGAAGATATAAAATCAGCATGGAATAAACCGGTTTGAACCGGTTATGAACCAATATCAACTCCTCTGACTGGTCTGAACCGAGCGGAACCAGTTAGAACCGGATGGTACCGGTTTGAACCGGTTTAAACCGGATAAAACCTGTCCAATAATGAATTAACATACAAAATCGGCATGGAATGAACCGGTTTGAACCGGTTATGAACCAGTATCAACTCGTCTGGACTGGTCTGAACTGGATGGAACCAGATTGAACCGGATGGAACCGGTCTGAACCGGTTTAAGGTGGATAAAACCTGTCCAATAATGAATTAACATACAAAATTGGCATGGAATAAACCGGTTTGAACTGGATATGAACCAGTATCAACTCCTCTGGACTGGTTTGAACCGGATGGAACCAGTTGAACCTAATGGAACCGGTTTGAACCGGTTTAAACCGGATAAAACCTGTCCAATAATGATTTAACATACAAAATCGACATGGAATAAACCGGTTTGACCCGGTTATGAACCAGTATCAACTCCTCTGGACTGGTCTGTACCGGATGGAACCAGATTGAACCGGATGGAACTGGTCTGAACCGGTTTAAGGTGGATAAAACCTGTCCAATAATGAATTAACATAAAAAATCGGCATGGAATAAACCGGTTTGAACCAGATATGAACCAGTATCAACTCCTCTGGACTGGTCTGAACCGGATGGAACCAGTTAGAACCTAATGGAACCGGTTTGAACCGGTTTAAACCGGATAAAACCTGTCCAATAATGAATTAACATACAAAATCGGCATGGAATAAACCGGTTTGAACCGGTTATGAACCAGTTTCAACTTCTCCGGACTGTTCTGATTTGGATGGAACCAGTTAGAACCGGATGGAACCGGTTTGAACCAGTTTCAACCGGATAAAACCTGTCCAATAATGAATTAACATACAAAATCGGCATGGTATAAACCGGTTTGAACCGGTTATGAACCAATATCGACTCCTCTGGACTGGGCTGAACCGGATGGAACCAGTTAGAACCGGATGGATCCGGTTTGAACCGATTTGAACACCATAAAATCTGTCCAATAATGAATTAACATACAATGTCGGCATGGAATAAACCGGTTTCAACCGGTTTTGAACCAGTATCATCTCCTCTGGACTGGTCAAAACCAGATGGAACCAGTTGGAACCGGATGGAACCGGTTTGAACCGGTTTAAACCGGATAAAACCTGTCCAATAATGAATTAACATACAAAATCGGCATGGAATAAACCGGTTTGAACCGGTTATGAACCAGTATCAACTCCTCTGGACTGGTCTGAACGGGATGGAACCAGTTGGAACCGGATGGAACCGGTTTGAACCGGTTTCAACGGATAAAACCTGTCCAATAATGAATTAACATACAAAATCGGCATGGAATAAACTGGTTTGAACCGGTTATGAACCAATATCGACTCCTCTGGACTGGTCTGAACCGGATGGAACCAGTTAGAACAGGATGGATCCGGTTTGAACCGATTTGAACACCATAAAATCTGTCCAATAATGAATTAACATAAAATGTCGGCATGGAATAACCCGGTTTGAACCGGTTATGAACCAGTATCAACTCCTCTGGACTGGTGTGAACCGGATGGAACCAGATTGAACCGGATGGAACTGGTCTGAACCGGTTTAAGGTGGATAAAACCTGTCCAATAATGAATTAACATACAATATCGGCATGGAATAAACCGGTTTGAACCGGTTATGAACCAGTATCAACTCCTCTGGACTGGTCTGAACCGGATGGAACCAGATTGAACCGGATGGAACCGGTCTGAACCGGTTTAAGCCGGATAAAACCTGTCGAATAATGAAATAACATACAAAATCGGCATGGAATAAACCGGTTTGAACCGGTTATGAACCAAGATCAACTCCTCTGGACTGGTCTGAACCGGATGGAACCATTTAGAACCGGATGGAACCGATTTGAACCGATTTGACCCCATAAAATCTGTCCAATAATGAATTAACATACAATGTCGGCATGGAATAAACCGGTTTCAACCGGTTTTGAACCAGTATCATCTCCTCTGGACTGGTCAAAACCAGATGGAACCAGTTGGAACCGGATGGAACCGGTTTGAACCGGTTTAAACCGGATAAAACCTGTCCTATAATGAATTAACATACAAAATCGGCATGGAATAAACCGGTTTGAACCGGTTATGAACCAGTATCATCTCCTCTGGACTGGTCGAAACCAGATGGAACCAGCTGGAACGGGATGGAACCGGTTTGAACCGGTTTAAACCCGATAAAACCTGTCTAATAATGAATTAACATACAAAATCGGCATGGAATAAACCGGTTTGAACCGGATATGAACCAGTATCAACTCCTCTGGACTGGTCTGAACCGGATGGAACCAGTTAGAACCTAATGAAACCGGTTTGAACCGGTTTAAACCGGATAAAACCTGTCCAATAATGAATTAACATACAAAATCGGCATAGAATAAACCGGTTTGAACCAGATATGAACCAGTATCAACTCCCCTGGACTGGTCTGAACCGGATGGAACCAGTTAGAACCTAATGGAACCGGTTCGAACCGGTTTAAACCGGATAAAACCTGTCCAATAATGAATTAACATACAAAATCGGCATGGAATAAAACCGGTTTGAAGCGGTTATGAACCAGCATCAACTCTCTGGACTGGTCTGATTTGAATGGAACCAGTTAGAACCGGATGGAACCGGTTTGAACCGGTTTCAACCGGATAAAACCTGTCCAATAATGAATTAACATACAAAATCGGCATGGAATAAACCGGTTTGAACCGGTTATGAACCAATATCTACTCCTCTGGACTGGTCTGAACCGGATGGAACCAGTTAGAACAGGATGGATCAGGTTTGAACCGATTTGAACACCATAAAATCTGTCCAATAATGAATTAACATACATTGTCGGCATGGAATAAACCGGTTTCAACCGGTTTTGAACCAGTATCATCTCCTCTGGACTGGTCAAAACCAGATGGAACCAGTTGGAATCGGATGGAACCGGTTTGAACCGGTTTAAACCGGATAAAACCCGTCCAATAATGAATTAACATACAAAATCGGCATGGAATAAACCGGTTTGAACCGGTTATGAACCAGTATCAACTCCTCTGGACTGGTCTGAACGGGATGGAACTAGTTGGAACCGGATGGAACCGGTTTGAACCGGTTTAAACCGGATAAAACCTGTCCAATAATGATTTAACATACAAAATCGGCATGGAATAAACCGGTTTGAACCGGTTATGAACCAGTATCAACTCCTCTGGACTGGTCTGAACCGGATGGAACCAGATTGAACCCAATGGAACTGGTCTGAACCGGTTTAAGGTGGATAAAACCTGTCCAATAATGAATTAACATACAAAATCGGCATGGAATAAACCGGTTTGAACCAGATATGAACCAGTATCAACTCCTCTGGACTGGTCTAAACCGGATGGAACCAGTTAGAACCTAATGGAACCGGTTTGAACCGGTTTAAACCGGATAAAACCTGTCCAATAATGAATTAACATACAAAATCGGCATGGAATAAACCGGTTTGAACCGGTTATGAACCAGTATCATCTCCTCTGGACTGGTCTGAACGGGATGGAACCAGTTGGAACCGGATGGAACCGGTTTGAACTGGTTTAAACCGGATAAAACCTGTCCAATAATGAATTAACATACAAAATCGGCATGGAATAAAACGGTTTGAACCGGTTATGAACCAGTATCAACTCCTCTGGACTGGTCTGAACCGGATGGAACCAGATTGAACCGGATGGAACCGGTCTGAACCGGTTTAAGGTGGATAAACCTGTCCAATAATGAATTAACATACAAAATCGGCATGGAATAAACCGGTTTGAACCGGTTATGAACCAGTTTCAACTCCTCTGGACTGGTCTGATTTGGATGGAACCAGTTAGAACCGGATGGAACCGGTTTGACCCGTTTTAAAGCGGATAAAACCTGTCCAATAATGAATTAACATACAAAATCGGCATGGAATGAACCGGTTCGAACCGGTTCTGAAACAGTATCAACTCCTCTGGACTGGTCTGAACCGGATGGAACCAGATTGAACCGGATGGAACCGGTCTGAACTGGTTTAAGGTGGATAAAACCTGTCGAATAATGAATTAACATACAAAATCGGCATGGAATAAACCGGTTTGAACCGAATATGAACCAGTATCAACTCCTCTGGACTGGTCTGAACCGGATGGAACCAGTTAGAACCGGACGGAACCGGTTTGAACCGGTTTGAACCGGTTTAAACGGGATAAAATCTGTCCAATAATGAATTAACATACAAAATCGGCATGGAATAAACCGGTTTGAACCGGTTATGAACCAGTTTCAACTCCTCTGGACTGGTCCGATTTGAATGGAACCAGTTAGAACCGGATGGAACCGGTTCGAACCGGTTTCAACCGGATAAAACCTGTCCAATAATGAATTAACATACAAAATCGGCATGAAATAAACCGGTTTGAACCGGTTATGAGCCAGTGTCAACTCCTCTGGAATGGTCTAAACCGGATGGAACCAGTTTGAACCGGATGGAACCGGTTTGAACCGGTTTAAAGTGGATAAAACCTGTCCAATAATGAATTAACATACAAAATGGACATGGAAGAAACCGGTTTGAACCGGTTATGAACCAGTATCAACTCCTCTGGACTGGTCTGATTTGGATGGAACCAGTTAGAACCGGATGAAACCGGTGTGACCCGTTTTAAACCGGATAAAACCTGTCCAATAATGAATTAACATATAAAATCGGCATGGAATGAACCGGTTTGAACCGGTTATGAACCAGTATCAACTCCTCTGGATTGGTCTGAACCGGATGGAGCCAGATTGAACCGGATGGAACCGGTTTGAACCGGTTTAAACCGGATAAAACCTGTCGAATAATGAATTAACATACAAAATCGGCATGGAATAAACCGGTTTGAACCGGTTATGAACCAGTTTCAACTCCTGTGGACTGGTCAAAACCGGATGGAACCAGTTAGAACCTAATGGAACCGGTTTGAACCGGTTTAAACCGGATAAAACCTGTCCAATGATGAATTAACATACAAAATCGGCATGGAATAAACCGGTTTGAACCGGATATGAACCAGTATCAACTCCTCTGGACTGGTCTGAACCGGATGGAACCAGTTAGAACCGGATGGAACCGGTTTGAACCGGTTTAAACCGGATAAAACCTGTCCAATGATGAATTAACATACAAAATCGGCATGGAATAAACCGGTTTGAACCGGTTATGAACCAGTTTCAACTCCTGTGGACTGGTCAAAACCGGATGGAACCAGTTAGAACCTAATGGAGCCGGTTTCAACCGGTTTAAACCGGATTAAACCTGTCCAATAATGAATTAACATACAAAATCGGCACGGAATAATCCGGTTTGAACCGGTTATGAACCAATATCGACTCCTCTGGACTGGTCTGAACCGGATGGAACCAGTTAGAACCGGATGGATCCGGTTTGAACCGATTTAAACCCCATAAAATCTGTACAATAATGAATTAACATACAATGTCGGCATGGAATAAACCGGTTTGAACCGGTTTTGAACCAGTATCATCTCCTCTGGACTGGTCAAAACCAGTTGGAACCAGTTGGAACCCGATGGAACCGGTTTGAACCGGTTTAAACCGGATAAAACCTGTCCAATAATGAATTAACATACAAAATCGGCATGGAATAAACCGGTTTGAACCGGTTATGAACCAGTATCAACTCCTCTGGACTGGTCTGAACGGGATGGAACCAGTTGGAACCGGATGGAACCGGTTTGAACCGGTTCAAACCGGATAAAACCTGTCCAATAATGAATTAACATACAAAATCGGCATGAAATAAACCGTTTTGAACCGGTTATGAACCAGTATCAACTCCTCTGGACTGGTCAAAACCGAATGGAACCAGTTAGAACCTAATGGAACCGGTTTGAACCGGTTTAAACCAGATAAAACCTGTCCAATAATGAATTAACATACAAAATCGGCATGGAATAAACCGGTTTGAACCGGTTATCAACTAGTTCTAACTCCTCTGGACTGGTCTCATTTGGATGGAACCAGTTAGAACCGGATGGAACCGGTTTGAACCGGTTTCAACCGGATAAAACCTATCCAATAATGAATTAACATACAAAATCGGCATGGAATAAACCGGTTTGAACCGGATATGAACCAGTATCAACTCCTCTGGACTGGTCTGAACCGGATGGAACCAGTTGGAACCGGATGGAACCGGTTTGACCCGTTTTAAAGCGGATAAAACCTGTCCAATAATGAATTAACATACAAAATCGGCATAGAATGAACCTGTTTGAACCGGTTATGAAGCAGTATCAACTCCTCTGGACTGGTCTGAACCGGATGGAACCAGATTGAACCGGATGGAACCGGTCTGAACTGGTTTAAGGTGGATAAAACCTGTCGAATAATGAATTAACATACAAAATCGGCATGGAATAAACCGGTTTGAACCGGTTATGAACCAGTTTCAACTCCTCTGGACTGGTCTGATTTGGATGGAACCAGTTAGAACCGGATGGAACTGGTTTGAACCGGTTTCAACCGGATAAAACCTGTCCAATAATGAATTAACATACAAAATCGGCATGGAATAAACCGGTTTGAACCGGTTATAAACCAGTTTCAACTCCTCTGGACTGGTCTGATTTGGATGGAACCAGTTAGAACCGGATGGAACCGGTTTGAACCGGTTTAAACCGGATAAAACCTGTCCAATAATGAATTAACATACAAAATCGGCATGGAATAAACCGGTTTGAACCGATTATGAACCAGTATCAACCCCTCTGGACTGGTCAAAACCGAATGGAACCAGTTAGAACCTAATGGAACCGGTTTGAACCGGTTTAAACCAGATAAAACCTGTCCAATAATGAATTAACATACAAAATCGGCATGGAATAAACCGGTTTGAACCGGTTATCAACCAGTTCTAACTCCTCTGGACTGGTCTCATTTGGATGGAACCAGTTAGAACCGGATGGAACCGGTTTGACCCGGTTTAAACCGGATAAAACTTATCCAATAATGAATTAACATACAAAATCGGCATGGAATAAACCG
>JAECUM010005906.1:0-33001 GCA_016617855.1 Megalonaias nervosa | reverse complement strand
TATATATATATATATATATATATATATATATATATATATATATATATATAGTATGTACGCTGTATCAATGATATACCACGAGATGTATAAATTTTTCATTAAAAGGAAACGAAGCTTGCTGAGTTTCCTTTTAATGAAAAATGTATACAACGAGTGGTATATCATCGATACAGCGTACATACTATACATATATTTTATTTATATCACATACAAATACATATATTTGCCCTTTGAACGGAGTTCAGATTTACGACAGGCAGCTGTGTATTGACCGAGTGAATGAACTCCTCACATCCCCGAGTGTGTCTGCTACAAAATGTAGTTCTATGCCTTTTGTGGCTATTCACAATTATCTTGCATATTGATAAGTTGATTGTTTCCTTTTTTAGTTTCTATTTTTCTTCACATTGATTAAATGAATATAATACATACTTATGATATAAACATGAAAGATGGTTTTAATGATAAAAGTAGAGCACTACATAAACACATAGCTACGCCATTCACATGAACGCTGCCATTCACGTACCGGCGCTTGGAAATTAATGTGGAATATAAACTAAGCGAAATGACGAACGAAAAAGAGGTAATTAAAATATTTTAATATATTTACAGTTGATCAAAGTCATTATTCTGCTCTAGTACCACCAACAATAAACTCTCTCTCTCCCTCTCTCTCTCTCTGTTTCACTGGTCGGTTTGACTTTAAAACTCTCTCTCTCTCTCTCTCTCTCTCTCTCTCTCTCTCTCTCTCTCTCTCTCTCTCTCTCTCTCTCTCACACACACACACACACACACACATACACACATCCTTTGGTCAGTTTGACTTAACTTTTACCATCATTCATAAGTCCAGAGATATCGTGGGATGACACAAATGAAAACCCTCTACGTTCGTCATTTCATAGATATTAGCCCGTCTCTTGCTACGATGGTCCAGAGAGAGAGAGAGAGAGAGAGAGAGAGAGAGAGAGAGAGAGAGAGAGAGAGAGAGAGAGAGAGAGAGGCCTTTGGACATTTTCATATTTAACTAATAATAATCAAGTTTTAGAAAATTATGATATGTTTAAGAAACAACGACAAAACATAACATTAAATACATCACAGTATGTGTACCACGTAACCGGGGAATTTATAATGGCGACCTGGTTTGCAACTTTGTATCATTGACAAACACTGTAGATAAATCCCAAGGAAAGTGCACACGTATCGTTACGACGAACCATATTCTTGTAGGTTACTTGGTGTAATTGCTATTTCAAGGTTTCAGTCCAGCCCAAATTCATTTTCTCTCTCACTCCACATTTCTGCATAGTTTGTCCGTTATGCATGAGAGTGGAGGGGGAACAAAAATCAGAAAGGATTCTGATGAAAATCTGCACCATATTAAATTCATTTAGAAAACGAGGATTATTAACACCTTTAATCGTTATTTTCATACGTCACTAATGATTAATATGTGGAAATTCATCATTGATCTAGAATCAACTGCAGACGGTCACTAGAATGTTTATATATGCGTATTAATGCGCCATGGGCGGATCACAATTTGATATACCAATAGTATTGGTATATCAAACTGCTTTATACCAACACTTTAAATGCCATGCTATTTAAATTTATGTGTTATATATATATATATATATATATATATATATATATATATATATATATATATATATATATATATATATATATATATATATATATATATATATATCAGTATTTGCAAACATAACTTTCAATTTTTGGCCAATAGAAGTGATTCAAGATCTTGTGATAGGTCTTATTAGTCCTTAAATAACCAACCAAAGGAGTTTCATGGATCAGACTAAGAATTTCCTGTCTGTACGATTTTGGAAATATAATTTGATAGTTCACTGATCACTCGTCATCAGTAGGTACCTCAGGTGACCTCCGTTTTCTCATAAGGTACTTCTGTGGCTTCAGTTTCACTAATGGCCCTTTGAAACAAACAGGAGATTTCGGGATCTTTTTCCTGCTCGACAACAAGTGATTTTACGTTTGTGACCCTGATTAGAATAAAGAGAATGAGTGGTGAAAAAGGATCACTGTAATCGATACCCTTTTATTGATCCAAACGAGGAGCGAAGGTGACCTCATCCAAAGCCTGACCAATACATGTGTCAGCTAAAGGAAAACTTTCCTGATCAACGTTGTTCTCAAGAGCTTTCTTTGCCATAGCTCTAGTAACTGCACAAGCCGGGTAAAAATCAGGGATTTCTTTTTCAATAGGATCTATTTTCTGATCCAGGCAAGGCTTGTTAGTTACAAGTGGATTAACTGCAACCTTGTCTCCAGCTAGGTCATCCCCTAGTAATAAATGAATGTCCTCAATGGGTAAAGAATATACAATTCCAACTGTCACGGGTCTTAAGACTAAGTCTGATGATAAATTTACACAATGGAGAGGAACATTAACAAAGCCGCACTATAAGAACACTGTCATTAAAAGAAGACTTTTCAGAAAAAGGCAAAGTACCTGATAAATAAAGACTCTGAGAAGGTCCTTTATCCCCCAAAATGTTAATAGTGATAGGATTGGCCAAATCACTTATGAGTGATATAGAACCCTTCGACTTGAATGGTTCATTATTCTCCATAATAAAATCAGACTGGGGTTTATTTTACTCAACAAATGTATTGCTTTCAATTCATGACCGTGACCTTGACCTCCTAGATATAAGAGCATTTGGAATAGGTCTGTTTTGATTCTGTTGCTTATTTTTCAATTTGTAGCAGTCAGAAATAACGTGTCCTTTCTTCTTTCTACACGTAGGAAGAGATAAGGATTTCTGATCAATCTTATCAGAAACTTGATTTCTAAAAGTTGTGCCGGACTGAAATTTGGAAGGGTTCGTATTAAGCTGAAATACCTTTTTACCAGAAGACTGCTGGTTGGAAGACTTACTGACAAAAAGAAATTTTATGAGCTAAGAAATACTCATCAGCAGTACGAGCAGCATTTTCTAAAGTTTCGACCTTATGCCCATAAAGATTAATCTTAACGTCACTATGGACGCAATTCTTGAACTCTTTAAGTAATAAGAGTTGTCTTAGATTTTCGTAATCTCAATCAACTTTCTTGGCTATGCACCACTTATCAAATACCTGTTCTTTTTCTTTTGCAAATTCGACATGAGTTTGTCCAGCTTCTTTTTTATAGTTCCTGAATTTTTGTCGATAAGCCTCAGGGATTAACTCACAGCCCTTTAAGATGTATTCCTTAACCAGATCATAGTCAGCACTTGGCTGTACTGAGAGAGAAGCATAGATGTCTCCGGCTTTGCGAAAAAAGTGATCTTTGTAATAATAGGGTCCAATGCTCTCTTGGCCATTTCGAATTTTTTGCAATTTTTTAACAATGAGGAAAATATTTATCTACTTCTTTTTCTCTAAAAGGGGGGACTAACCTAATATTCATAGTAACATCAAAACTTGAATTTGTATATAAAGTGTGGATGTGCTTTTCACTTGCCAGCTCTAATTCTTTTAATCTAATTGATATTCCCTCTCTTCCTTTTCTTTTTGCATTTTCATTTGTCTCTCTCGCTCCACTTTCTCCAATTGCATTTACATTTGTTTCTCTCGCTCCTCTTTCTCCAAGTGCATTTGTTTTTCTTCTTTTTGTAACTGCATTTGTCTCTCTCTCTCTCCTCTTTCTCCAAATGCATTTTCCTCTCTCTCTTTCCTCTTTATCTAATTGCATTTGCTTCTTTTTCTCCAATAGCATTTGTTTTTCTTCTTTCTGTAACTGCATTTCTATCTCTCTCTCTCCTCTTTGTCCAGTTGCATTTTCCTCTTTCTTTCCTCTTTATCTAATTGGATTTTCTTCTACTTTTACTCTTTCTGAAGCTCAAGCTTTTTTAACTCTAATTCCATCTTGTATTTTAATTTTGATTCCTTTACTTTTATGTTAGAGTCTGATACAGACTTACTAATCAAATCCAGAGCAATTTTATCCAAAACATTCCTTTCCACCAAATATTGGACCAAAATATTTGTTATTTCTTGCTTCCTTAAAGAAGCGTTTGCCTCAGAAAGATCGTATTTTCTGGCAAGCTGAAGCAATTCATCTTTCTTCAAGAAGTCTAACTTTTACTGGGTAGGATTTGAAATGTAACGGGGGCGATTCTTTGCAAAACCTAGATAGGCTTTCTCCGCTTGATGGAAAAAGGGGGGGGGGGAGCTGAAGCACACCAGCGAAGTTGGTGTGATGAACGGACGGAGTGAAACCTTCAAATAGTCCCCACGTATTTCATTAATTCTAACCCAGGTTCGTTTCTAACAAATGGGTATTCGGTGATATAAGTTAATTATTGGGGAGAGAGAAAGTAAGACAGAAAGTTCTAAAAGTAGGACAGAGAGAAGAAAAAGAAAGATAACTTATTTCATTAAAGTGAAATTATTACTTACTGAAATCAAGAGGCAAAGATGAAATTCCAATGAAAATAATAAGGTTTATTGAAAGTAAATGATTAAATAAGCACTGCAGTTACAAATGGAGAATATGTCTTAGGTGGATGGAAACTAAACTTAAGAAGGAAATTAGGACAGTATAAAAATAATCGGATAAAAGATGTAATTAACGAGGCCAAGCTAAATTTCTTAGCATCTTCAACGCCAAGACAAACCAGACGATTATATCGTCTCGACTGTATTGACTTCACAACCGCAAACAGCGATTCTGCCCAACCCAACGCTGGACCGATCGAAAAGCATATATATAATAAAATGTGTACACGCGCCACAACCGGACTGTCCGACATGCGCAGAGAGTGGACGCGTGCGCTGACCGGTAAAATGGTCCGACATGAACAGAGCTTAATTAAACACTTCATGTAGAAAAGAAGTGGTGGTGGTGGTGGGAGGTAACTTTGAATTTCAGTGTAAATAAGTCCGAAATTAGCCACATCGTATATTTAAGAACTACTTCAAGTAAAATAAACATTCAATTTCCATCCACCATCACATCCCCCCCCCCTTTTAAACCCAATGTGCTCCGCACATTGCATCTAAGAGAGTAATTTTACCATTTCAAGACATTAATTATTATGTTATTCACATTAAGTTAACATGCATTGATAACATTCTGATTTACATTATTTAAAAAAAAGGATGGACATAGATCACATGCAGATTATCCTTATACATTTTTACCATATACACTATCACACTAATTGAGAGAATGAGGTTCACATAAATTTACTACAAAGACTTTGTCAAAACAATTTTGACTTCAACTCACTTTAAATTATTACATCATGACTAATTTCAATACAGGACTATTAAAAAAAAAAACTTCGAAAATAACAGCACGATCTTCAACAATAGTGAATAACTTCAGGTTGGTTTGAGAAGTTAAAATAATTTATATCTATGTAAAACTTTATAGTCATTTAAAAAAATAAAATAATATCAATAAACTTTTAAAAATCATCTGCAGGAAAAATCTTGACAATATTCTCATTTAAGTTTTGGTCTTGAGGTCGCTGGTTCATTCCTCCTGGACAGCGGTATAGGGTTCCGCAGGATACCGTGGTGGTTGGCCTGTAAATGGTAGTGCCCCTGTTTTCAATCGCTTGATGGCTCGGAGGGTTCCATCTGGTCTTTCTTCAAACTCGACAACTTCATCTCTGGGGACATGGACATTTAACCGGGAATAGTCATGGGAGTCTTTTTGGGATAGTGCAGCTCGCAGGCGTCTGTTGTCCTGTTCTAGCAACCTTCGGGCGTCTCTTTCCTTTGCGACTCTGTTCTCTCCCTCTATGTTGGCTAAACGCGTTATGGCCGTTTGCAAAGCATCCGTTAACTTCTCTTGACCTTTCTTAATCCAGTCGATATATTTCTGAAACTCGTCTTTAGTTGATGGTACTGGAGGGAGAACAAGGGGTCTGCTACAGGGTCCTTCGGCAGTAACGATACACCTCTCTGGAGCAGATATTGTCTGGTTGCTAGAGACGGCAATGTTTCCTCTAACGGATGATGATGGAGGGACAGGAACATCGGATATAGAAGAAAGAGTTGAAGATAAACAGGAAGTTGCACTTCCTTCAGAAGAAGGGAAAGGAATGGGATCAGACAAGAGTGTTTTAGAGCAGGTGCTGTTACAGGAAGTAGGGCCTCCTCTAGAGAGTGAGGATAGAGGCACAGTAATGCTAGTAGAAGAGATAGTCGAAGATGAACTGGAAGCAATGCCTCCACTAGGGATGTCTTTCACTCTCGGTGGAAGGAAAAATCCTGGGTCAACGTAACGCTTATTGGCCCGCGTTTCTGCCCTTGCATTTGAGACCAATTTTTCAGTCATATCCTGATCTAAATTGTGTAGCCGTCGCAGATGCCGACGCAGGTCGCTGGGTCTCTTGAAGGTTTGTCGGCAGATTGGACATAATCTGTATGTAAACATTCGGCGATGTATTTCTTCCCAGTGGCGTAAGTATTTACGGACATCCCGGTACATGCAGTGATGACATCCTTCAATGGGACAAGAAATGCCATCCTTTGTTACTGGGATACGAAACCCTCTTTCGCCTTCTTGAATGCCTTCTTGAGCCCGGAAGTCCATCATTTCTTCCTCATCTACATGTAAGTCAATCTGGTCAGTCTATCAAGAGAAACAATTACAACTCCAAAATCTCTTGCAGACATCTTAAGAATACTTTCAGTACAGTCAAAATATTTGACTTCTTGAGGAATAACTTTCATGAAGAAGCCATCATATCTACAAAAAAATTTAATGACTGTTATCTACTTGGTAAATTACCTTTAACTATACAATCATTTCAATTCAGAGAGAATATATGTGTAAAACTTTATTTAATTTTAAAAAAAATCTTTATACAGCAACAACAATTGTTATGAACATGTATATTCCACACAATTCGTATTAATTAATAAACAATTTCCAATTTGCAACATGCATATTCAACTGACTATGCATTAGTCAATACAATCAAAGAAAGCATTCTGAGATATATTCAGGGGGAATATCTAGCTGGGGGCTTTATACTTCTCCCTGTTCTGGAGAACTTTACTGGAGGAGTTTTCACTTCCAACAGTGCATTTTCCCGACTAGAATTCATACCAAAGTAACTATCATGGATGTCAGATTCTGCAGACACATAAGGCTCCTCTGTGCTATCAGAGTCAGTGTCTTCGATATTATCGCTAGAGTCTTTGTGAGCTTTCAAAGGTAGATTCCAACAATCGGGGATCTTATCACTTTGATATGGCTTTAAATGATCTATATGCACGATGATCGGAGTAGATTCAGGGGTTCTTTGTATTTTATAGGCTACATCTGAAATCTGCTGTAAGATTCTATACGGACCAACCCATCCTAGTCCTAATTTTTCTTTGCTTTTAGGTGGATACCACCTCCAAGCCCATTTTCCAACTTCAAAATGACCTAATTCTGTTTTTCTGTCATAGTAAAACTTTTGTCTAGAGAAACTACTATTTAGATTTTCATAAGCGAAATCATACGCCTGCCTGAGGGTGTTTTGAACCCATTGAATATATTCAACAGGACACATGTCCTCCTCCTGTTGTGGAGGTAAACCAACCATAATATCTATTGGAAGGGCTATTTTTCGCCCGAACATCAAGAGATTAGGAGTGCAGCCGCTACTTTCGTGAACTGACGTACGATACGCCATCATTACATAGGGTAAGTGGTCATCCCAATCTCGTTGGTGCTCATCAACGAACACTGAAAGCATTTGTTGCAAGGTTCTGTTGAACCTTTCTACCATTCCGTCTGATTGCGGTCGATACGGTGCCGTTCGAGATTTGCATATTTCGAGTTGTTCACACAAGGAAGTAAATAAATTTGATTCAAATTCTCGTCCTTGGTCAGTGCGAATATATCGCGGACACCCAAAACAACAAATAAATTCAGTGACCAGTTTATCGGCGACCGTCTGCGCAGTATGATCAGGAATAGTGTATGCTTCTTTCCATTTCGTAAAATAGTCGCCAACTACCATGATGTACGCATTTCCTATGTTAGTTTCTGGTAGTGGACCAAGAATATCTAGAGCAATTCGTTCCAACGGATAACCAATTCTCTGTTGCTGTAAAGGAGATCGCTTGCGACATGGTCCGGATTTGGCACGTGCACACAGATCACACATCTGGCACCATCTTGCCACCTCATCCGCTTGACCAGGCCAATAAAACCTCTGCCGAATTGAATTCAGAGTCTTCGTTCTACCAAGGTGTCCCCCAGTCCTACACTCATGTAGGTTCTTTAAAATGTGACACCTTATCTCAGGAGGGGCCACCAGCAGCAACACTGACTGCTTGCCATGAGTGGTCTCCCAACGCTTATATAACAGGCCGTCTTGGACCTCCAAACTAGTCCACTGTCTCAGCAGGGACTTCGCTTCCTGTCTCTCCCCAACTAATTGAGAGGGAAGGGGTTTTTCAGCACCTTCTTCCTTTAATTTCAACACTAACCCTATACAAGGGTCATTCTGTTGAAACTCTTAGTTGTTTCACACTCCAAGTGCCTAACCAATTCGACTCGCTTTCGGCATTACCGCTGGAGCCATACACCCCACGTGCGGTATTTTGCTCCTTCTCTACAGCAGTCTCTTCGGACTGTCGAGAAACTGTTCTGACAACAGTCTTGTTTACAGTCATTTTCTTTGTACCAACACGCACGCAATCCTGACAATCGCCGCGCTTACATTTACGCGGGATCCTGCTTAGTCCATCTGCGTTTCCGTGCAAAGACCCTTTACGGTATTGTATTTCCAAGTCATACGCATCTAATACTGATAACCATCGCGCGACCATGCCCTCTGGTTCTTTGAAATTTGTAAGCCATTTCAGCGAGCTATGGTCTGTCCTGACAATGAATTTTATTCCCCACAAATAGTGTTTGAATTCCTTGACAAATGTAACTACAGCTAATAATTCCATATAGGTAGTGCAATAGTGCCTCTGTTGTTTATTCAGAGTCTTACTAGCGTAAGCAATAACTCTCTCGTTATCATCTTGGAGCTGCAACAAAACCGCTCTAATACCAAACGAACTTGCATCTGTGTCTAAAATAAATGTTCCATCCCTGATGTGATATGTCAGAATAGGTGCTGTAGTCAAAAGTGTTTTCAGCTTTTCAAAAGCCTCATGATGGGTTTGTGACCAAGTAAAAGTTTGTTTTTCTGAGTCAACTGAGATAAAGGGCATGCGATTGAGGAGAAGTTTTTAATAAACCTCCTATAATAGGAAGCTGTACCAAGGAAGCTTCTTACTTCCGTCACATTGTTCGGTGTTGGCCAATTCTTAACACTCTCTACCTTCTTTGGATCGCATCTTATACCATCTTCGGACACAACGTGTCCTAGATAGGAGACGTGCTTTTGAAACAAACTGCATTTTGATGGTTTAAACTTTAAGTTGGCCTCACGGAAGCGCTCGAAGACTAATTTCAAATTTTCCAGAGCCGACTCAAAAGTACTACCAATCACGATAATGTCATCTAGATAAGCTAAACACTGCTCGAAAGTCATTCCGTTTAGCACGACTTGGACCAAACGCATAAAAGAAGCGAGCGAGTTAGATAGACCAAACGGCAACACCTTAAACTGAAATAGTCCTTTGTGACTAGCAAAGGCTGTTTTCTCTCTGTCGTTCTCATCTAAAGCTACCTGCCAGTATCCACTAGCAAGATCTACTGTGGAAAACCACTTCGCTCCAGACAGTGCGTCTAGGGAATCGTCCATTCTAGGAAGCGGATACGCGTCTTTACGAGTTACAGCGTTCAATTTCCTATAGCCTACGCAAAATCTAGGAGTTCCATCTTTCTTAGTTACCAAAACGATAGGCGCAGCCCAGGGGCTATCACTTGCTTCTATTACATCTTCAGCAAGCATTCGGTCAATCTCTTTTTCCACAACTTCTTTCTGAGATAATGGTAACCTACGAGGAGGCAATTTTATAGGTTTACTGTCACCAGTGTCTATTACATGTTTTACTTTATCTGTCCTCCCTAACATACCATCAGGTCCTACAAAAACATCGGCGTACTCGACTATGAGTTTCTGCAACGAACTCCTTTGTTCAACTGAAACCTTTTCAGATACTCCGTCTACCAAAGGTTTAAGATGATTTGGTACTGGTTTATCTGAATTGCCAGGTGTCTCGAGTTTTGAAACAATCCCAGAGCAAACGCTCTGCACAGGATGTATTTGAGCTATCGGTACCCCTTTCTTCAGTGTGATCGGTTCAGATGTAAAATTCACTACGGAAAAAACTACTTCCGAACTTTCGGGTTTTACTAAAGATTTCGGCAAAATCAAACCAGTTTCTTCTGAAAATTGTCTGAGAGGTTCAACGATGCCTTCTCCGGTTATTTCCCATTCTCCCTCTAGGTTTCCTTTAACAAACATATTTGATTTCGGAGGGATAGCAATAGAGTCCGTGACATGTATTCTTGCACAGGAAAAACTATTTTCCCTTTCCAATCTGATTTTCAGCTTCCTAATTTTCAGAATGCCCTTCTTCAAATTTAAGTTGGCGTTATTTTTCTCTAGAAAATCCAAACCAATTATTCCAGGTAACCCCTCTAGATCAGCAACTATTGTGTTGCTTTCAAAGTCTCTACCACCTATCTTAAATTTGAAGACTGCTTGCCCATAAATGTTTAATAAACCTCCATCTGCAGCGGTTAGTTGAGAGCATGCTGGTTCTAACTCAGGTTTTCCCGACACAAGTCTTTCAAAAACTTGTTTAGAAATAAGTGTTACAGCGGACCCAGTATCTACTAAAAATTTCACAGACGTTTGACACATTTCGACAGAAGCAAACCAACAGGTTTTAGCAATAGCGGTTAATCTTAAAGTTGGCCTTTCAGAGTCTTTATTACTCTTCTTATTGTATTCATAACAGTGGGCCGAACTTTCGGCCTCAAGATCAGCCCGTTCTAGTTTAATTCTACAACATGTTTAGCCGATTGTTCCGGCTTCGGCTGATTATCTAACATACTATTGGGTCTGTTTGGGTTCTTTTCCGTGGGGCAGTCCCTACTCATGTGACCCAATCCATGACAAACATAACACTCTATCTGATTTGCTCTGGCAGTCTGGTGATTTGTTCGATGGTAGTATTCCTACCCTTCTTTTGCATATTCTCAATTACCATATTTATCTGTCTTGAATTTTCAGTCGACAGTTTCGCTACTGTGTCCACAGATTCTTGGAGAGTTTTAACTGCTCTGGTAAGGCCATCAATATTCGAACGCGTGTCACCGTCTTTGCTTTCTTTCTTATTACCTGGTTCGGTATTGCTTTGGGGCAGGTCATGTTTAGACCTAAGAGCTCTGACGGGGATCTCCTTATTTACAGGTTTCTGTAAATTTGGCCAAGTCCCTTCAAAGGCCTCATACTCAATGACACTGGCCATTGCATCATCTAGAGTTTTAGGATGCCCAAACTGAACATGCTTTCTAATTTCCTGACTCCCTAGCTCACATATATATTGATCTATCAATATGTCTTCCCTAGACAAAACGGGAATCGTCGGAAATGCGCGAGTCGCCTCAATGCATAACCATAGTGTGCAGCGGTCTCCGATTTTTGTCTTCGTCTATTTCTAAACTCGCATCTATAAGCAGTTTCCCTTTCTATTGGACTGAATCTTTGTTCTAAACCAGCTTTAAGAAAGTCATAGTCCCCTATTTTAGTTCGGTCTAAATCACCTAGCAACCGTTGTGCTATTCCTCTTAAACTTATTGCAAGCTGTTGAGCCCTTTCACTTTTATTCCAATTATTCCAGTAAGCAACTTGCTCAAAATGTACAATATAATCCTGCCATTCCACGTTTTTGCCATCGAATTTGTCAGGTTCTTTTTCTTTTCTAAATCGCTCGGTACCTTCGAAGTATTTATTTTGCCCAAATTCATTCGCTTTGTTTGAATCCTTGTAACTGAAGTCAACGCCTGAACGATCGTACGCAGCACAATTAAAATTGTGTATTAGCGAGTTTACGCCACGCCCACTTGACCTTGAATTGGGCACACTGTCACACACAAGTCGGGACTCCTCCGCTTCTGACGTCACGTGACCGCTATCTACCACCCAAGAGCGACTAGAAGTTGAACGCGCGGACTCATTTGTGCAACAACCATTTAAACAAGGGGAAATATTGCACAGTATATTGTCGTCCCAGGCAGCATCTCGAGTTATGGAGAGATTCCTTGCGTACGAATTGTTTCTGTCGGCACGAAGGAAATGGGACTCCCGTTTTTCTGTTTTTGGGAAAGGAAGCGACGTTTCAACAGTCGACCAAGAAGCAGTGTTACCGCATGGCGGATTGTGTACATTCTGCCTTTCAGCGAATTTGCCCACAAAATAACCGTGTTTATTTTCATTGAGTGTGTCCTGATGATACAATTCATCACTTTTAATAGTGTCTTCATGTGTGTATTTGTGTGCAATTGAATTTCGGATCGAAGATCCACTCGTTTGTGTGCCTACACATGCATCACTGTTGGTGTTTGTAAATGTTGCAACGGATTCAGGTGGATTACTGGCACGGATGCCATTCTTATCCTCTGTTGGTGAGTACACTTCGTATTTCTTAATCTTTAATTCACTATCTGGAACGCGCAAAGTTATTTCATCATAAAGGGGGGGGGGATTCGACCTTGACATTGTGCGACTGAGAATCCAAATGCAGCCTTGACCTCATAACAGACTGTTTGCCAGTAGGTGTGTCTAAACACTTGATACGTGCGGTTGTCTGGACACCATCGTCCACAATTTCCATTCTTGTGTCATAAAATTCCTCATCAGGAGAATAAGTCTCCGCTCTTTCAGACACAGCTGGTCTACTTTCAACCATAATTTGTGCGGGTTTGGGTGTAAACACATCAGCAATTCTGCTACTCCAATATTCAAGTAATCTCCGAGCAGACGACGTGACTAAATTTGATTGCTGTAAGACTTTAACAATACCAACAATAATAGTAGTAAATTTCACCGAATATCCTGTCGGCGACGCCAAAAATGTAACGGGGGCGATTCTTTGCAAACCCTAGATAGGCTTTCTCCGCTTGATGGAAAAAGGGGGTGGGGGGTGCTGATGCATACCAGCGAAGTTGGTGTGATGACCGGACGGAGTGAAGCCTTCAAATAGTCCCCACGTATTTCATTAATTCTAACCCAGGTTTGTTTCTAACAAATGGGTATTCGGTGATATAAGTTAATTATTGGGGAGAGAGAAAGTAAGACAGAAAGTTCTAAAAGTAGAACGACAGAGAGAAGAAAAAGAAAGATAACTGATTTCATTAAAGTGAAATTATTACTTATTGAAATCGGCCCCGAGTGGCCGAGTGGTCTAAAGCGCTTCCGTTACGGATCACTGCCATCTCACCTCTGTCTGCCTGGGTTCGAATCTAGTATTCGGCGAATGTGGATATGTGACAAAGCTTGCCAGTAACTTCTCGTGGGTCGGTGGTTCTTTCCGGGGGTTTCCCGGTTTCTTCCTCCACCATTAATACTGGCCGCCATGTATAGCCTATCGTGTGCTGAAAAATGGCGTTAAGCCCCACAACAACAACAACAACAACAACAACAACTTACTGAAATCAAGAGGCAAAGATGAAATTCCAATGAAAATAATAAGGTTTATTGAAAGTAAATGATTAAATAAGCACTGCAGTTACAAATGGAGAATATGTCTTATGTGGATGGAAACTAAACTTAAGAAGGAAATTAGGACAGTATAAAAATAATCGGATAAAAGATGTAATTTGCGAGGCCAAGCTAAATTTCTTAGCATCTTCAACGCCAAGACAAACCAGACGATTATATCGTCTCGACTGTATTGACTTCACAACCGCAAACAGCGATTCTGCCCAACCCAACGCTGGGCCGATCGAAAAGCATATATATAATAAAATGTGTACACGCGCCACAACCGGACTGTCCGACATGCGCAGAGAGTGGACGCGTGCGCTGACCGGTAAAATGGTCCGACATGAACAGAGCTTAATTAAACACTTCATGTAGAAAAGAAGTGGTGGTGGTGGTGGGAGGTAACTTTGAATTTCAGTGTAAATAAGTCCGAAATTAGCCACATCGTATATTTAAGAACTACTTCAAGTAAAATAAACATTCAATTTCCATCCACCATCACAGAAATAAAGATATCAACTTTAAATGACATTGTAGAAAGCTCGTTGGTTTCACTAAAGATTTCAAAAATGTGAAATAATACCTGGGATTTAGAAAATTCGAAAATAAAGTGAATCAAAATTTCAAAAACAAAGTTTTCTGAAATATTTTAACGAAATTCATATCCAGGACGAGCCCCCAATTTTCTGTTACGAGTCTGTGCTTTTAAAGTAAGTAACAGAAAAGAGTGAAAGACAACAAGCTTTGTCAAATTTAACAAAAGTAATTTATTTCCCAAGAATGAAATAAGCATTTTTAAAACTAACAAACAAGCAATTAAATTAAATATAAGAACATTCAAACACTTTTCTTGAGATCAGAACGAATGAGTTTAAACACTTATTAAAATCAAATGATGTATTATTCAATATATTCCAAGATCGTTTATTTCATCGTTATACCAAATCTATCTCTAATGAACTGAAACTTCCTTTTTGGTGCAACGCATGAGGATCGGTATTTGATACATCATAATAAATATGTTCTCGTCATATATGTTCAAACTTTCTCTCATTTGTTCCCATTTTGATAATGTTATTGCTTTGTAACATCCATCGCTTATTTTGAATGCATGACCTACTTGCAATGTTAACGTTCCTTACGTATATTTCAGTGTCAGAAGTGTCTGTTATTAGCATGTTATTCTCCATGTTATTACTTGTTTCTCCTCTTCCGTTTGCCTTAGCCCAAATAATTTGAAGTCACGAAGACGTCATTTTTCAAGTGAAATATAACCTAGACACTTACTGTGACCCACTGCATACAAATCGATTCGAACTGCTTCCCTAGTGTGCCCATATGCCGGATATAAAGCAAAACGTATCATATGATGATATGCGTCTTCCGTACTTTCATCCATCTGTTTTCTGTGTCGTTTTCAATAACTCGAACTATCCACATCCCTAACATTGCCAAACGTTGTAATTGACTTGCTTTTGAGACAAGAAAGAAAACAAGTTCCACACACAAACTTGGCTTATGTATCATATACATGGACCAAAACTTCGAAAGTGCTTGCATTTAAGATACAAAGACACTAGTGATTATGGGGTAAAAATGGTTCAAGGTTAAGTTCACGGTACAGTTATTTATTACCTACTTTAATAATTTAATAAACTAAATTTTGTACATGGAATGCAATCGACCCATTAATTTTGGGGTTGAAAGGATTGCTTGCGTTGGAGCCGGGAAAGGTTATTTTGGATCCAATAGGCACAATACATTATAGAATATTTCATCCTCTTCTGCTGTATTTTCTTCAGCATCCCTTCAACCCTTCGATTCTATGCATTTACTGAGTTTTGTTGAATTCGGGCATCATGATCTTCTAACTTGCAGTTCTCTACCATAGTGAAGTTTTGATGACATCCTTCATAAAATGGCATTTATGTGATGAGTCTAAACTCTGCAGTTTTGTCTTCTCAGAATTTGAAGATTTTATTTCATTCATCCTGAATCTCTCATCCAATGGTATTGTATCTTATATTCCTTCATAATATGGCATTTATTTGATGAGCCTAAACTTTACAGTTTTGTCTTCTGAGGATCTGAAGATTTTATTTCATTCGTCCCCATCATCAGATAACGAACTTTGTTCGTTATATTCATCATTGATGTCTTCAGCAAGTTCAAACATCAAATCGCTCAACGTCAACGGGTCCATTAGGTCATTGGTAACTGACCACTGACAAATCGATGCGGCCTCAATAATGATTTCTGGCGCATTGCTGCCCTCACGGACCAACCCCAAGAGTGTTTCCAGCCAGTTGACAAGGTCTTGAGGGTCATACTGTCCAACCAAAACCGTTTCCTATTTTTGTTCTGCGCTCCATGTATGTAGACATTTTGCTATTACGGATTCATATTCGTGTGGGGTGCATATGTTTGTGGTTTGTACGAGGGTTCAATTGCGTCTACGAATTCAAATTCGGATTCAGGTTCGCGTAGACGTCCTTGCTGCCTGGGTTTTCCCTCTATTTTTTCTTAACTTCTGCAAACAATTGTTTCGCCTTTCTTTAAGTCTCCAGACTGGTATGTATCAAGCACATTATTATAATATTCCCACAACTCGCGAGCGGCTTGTTTGTACTCGGTAATTTCCATAAATTCCCACCCGGGCCGTTTGTTGGCCAATGATCCCGATGTTTTGTTTTGAACATGTATGGTTCCCATTTGGAGTGTATTGTTTAGAGCGGCATATCATTAATCATACGCCCTCTGTGAGATCTTGCATTATTCCGCGACTGCAACATATCTTTCAAGCGGTTTCATGAAGCCGCAACATTACGGATCAGTTGCAGGTGTTCGCATGCAGTTTCTTATGATTAAGTGGCATGTTTAGACATTATTTTTCTCATGCTCGTTTAAATTATCACCTCTAAAACTACTTGCTTGGTTCAGCAGTCAAGTCAATATTGAGGAAATGAGACGGATCCTGGGTGGCCACCGCAAACATATTCAGAAGTTATCCCGCTAGTGGTCGACGGCACACCAAGTCCAATGAACGCTGGCAAGGCCATTACACGTCTTTGCCTTGAAATATTATTGACATTAGGTGCGTGTGCTTAGCGTTGTTACTTAGATCACGGCTATGTTTTTGTGTCGGCCACAGGAATCTATTTTCGCTGAGGTATTTTTGTGTCCAACCATCACACGATAAGATTATCCTTAAAAAGGTCGTCAAGGAAAGGAGATATGTTGACTGTAGTAAGGAAATTAACGGTGGAAGAATTGCTTCTTTGTGAGGAATGAAGCGCTACCGTAAAATCTCTGAGTACCCTGGTAAAATACAACATTCCTTGATGCAATTATAGCGGGCTTGGAACATGGCTCGATATACGACTTCATTCTTCCAACCAACCAGAGTCTTGGGAAGCACCTATAAATTGTGTGATGCTGCATGTTACCGACATGATCTCGTGTTCAAAGCAAGTGATTTCCGTGAGCGTCAGAGTGTTGATATATATCTCATCCATGTCTTGAACGCTATCAGCCCTACACTCTGAGAATGAATTTCTAGATGGATCGTCAAAGGCGGTATGTGGGCTAAGACTCCATTCGGTGGACAAAGTTAACTCACTGGAGGTAAAGTACATTTATATAATAAAGATGGATAAGATCTAATACAGTCTCCGCGGGTACTAAAATGGTGATGCTGCCGTTGAAAAGTTAGCAAAAGCGGCAAAGGTCACTCACGGGGTTGCTCTTGTATGGACAGCTAAACAAGTGCCGTTGCAATTTACCTATCTAAACCAAGGAAGATTTCCGGTGGTTGATTTGATGTGAGGACTCCTAAGGAAGTTCAATAGGCTGATCTTTTATTTCTTCCACACGATGTGTACCCAGAAGCACATACAAGTACGCGTTAACTATTGTAGATGTTGCCAGTAGATTAAAGGCCGTTGACGTCTACAGATGCAGCAAGTAGTGCAGACGTGCTTAAACGTATCTATACAAACCCCCGCTGACATGCCCGCGGTTTGTACTGATCAATCCAGGTAAGGACTTTCTTGTAGCCGTCTCTGTTTTCTTAAGAAAACATGCTAACTTGCACAGTGATCAAGCCATTGTGGAATGATTTAACTGTACACTAGCGGAACGGTTATTTGGTCATCAATACGCGCAGAATTGTTAATGATGTCTCTGACCCGAGTGTTCAATCTCACGTGTGGGTGACTCGACTTAATCAGTCATACGTATACTGAATAATGAAACCGTACAATTAAATTAAAACATGTGAGGCGAATCGACAGAGGATTGTCACCGTTTCATGCAAAATGATTTCGCAGCCAGAGCCGTTAGACCCACTCGGAAAATATTTTTCTGTATGCACCGGAGACGATAGAAGGCGGCAATGCAGTGCTGCTGACTCGGTATGGTTCTTTGATACATTTACAATCTTGGACAGAACTGGTACTCTGACTCAGCCAACACGTTACAGCATTTGTACGAGAGGAATTGCAAGTCTTTCCCGTAGACACAGAATCTTTTAATGCAGAGAAGCCAAGTTTTATTTTAGGCAACTCTTTTGCCCGACCGCATGGTGCTCGTACCATTAGGGAAAGTTCACTGTTTAGTGTCTAGCGGGGACAAACTTACTTTAGTGCAAAATATACACCCATCCGATGTTTCTTTGACCGGATAAGTTTATTGTTCGTGCGAATTCGCGTCGCTCGCAAAGGCATTGCACATACATGCCATGCCGAAAATTCTTTTGCATAATCACGCGTGAAACTCCTTTCGCATTCTTGATTGTTTTCCTGGATCCAACCACAATCGAATATATTCGTGGCACAGTCATCACCTCGATAGGTTTACCCTAGAATTCATCTTTGAATTTGCCAACAATTTTTTATGTTCGTTACTAAAGAATGGATGATTGTTCGGATACTGGATGGTGTGAAACTATTTTACCAACGATGTCTGATCCATGTCGGCGTACACATCGTTGGCGGAAATATGCACAAACAAGTATATGTCCGTGTACAGGATTTTAATGTTGTCACGGTACCGCGGTTTGATGTCATAATAATACTCGTACACAAATGGCGCGCCAATGCGGTTAGGTTTTGTCATCTTCAGTTCGGTCAGCAATAAACCTTCAAGCTTATCTTCTTCACAGTTACAGACAAGGTCGACGCGAATCAGCTTCCATAGACTTGTTGAACACAGCATTGTTCGTAGATTTTAAGAAATTATTATCAAACTCGTTCGTGGCTTATGAATACAAACCTGCACACAAAGGCCACGAACGAGTTTGAGAATAATTGAATGTACGGGACCATTCCATGCGCTCCGGCGAAACTTAATGACCCGATGGGTCTGTGACACCAACATATCCTATCGCAGATACACTTGCAAATTACATATGTAAACTACATATCTGTTTTTAGTTCTTAGATTTGATGCTAGCTTAGTGCATTCTGCATACTTACATTCAGTATCATTTATAATCTCACACGGATACAGGGACAACCAATAGTGCGGCACCGACAACGCTTCCGGTGCTAGAGGATAATCGTTATGAAATTTGTGAAGCTCTGCTTCAGGACGATACCATAAAAATATCTGATGTTGCTGTTACTGTCGTAAATGTTTACTCTATCGAGATTGACCCACTGAAACTTACCATTAGTCATGGGCTGCATCATTGCTGCCCATCCCTAAAATTTGTTGTGGTAAGATATATGATGTAACTGTTTGGGACAGCGGAGTTATATCCATCCACACTTTACTTGTTAGCTCTAGCGTAGTGGTAACCTTCAATATACAGATGCTGATCAATATCAGTGATCAATTCCAACTCTACTTTTGTATTTGATAGCAGTACATCTTTCAAGCCATTCCCGGTGACGAAACGTAATGAGCGGGATCGAGGTTGTACACAGGCTAGGCTATATTACGAAACTACTCGAATGCATGTGAGTGCTGAAGTACATCTGCTTTTAAGCACAAATAATAATAGTCACAAATGATTTTTACAACCAAACGTGGACAAGACATTATTTACTTGTTCAAAATCGTTTTCAAAATCCTTCGAGAGACAGCAATGAATGGAATGCCTCGAACGGTGGTACTAGAGATTCATTTTACCTTTCATACCGACTCATGTACTCGTATGGATACGCTGTTTTACAAGTTGTCAACTTCGACATGTTAGGGTTAGCTGTACCATATCAACTGGTGTTTTTGAAGCTTTCCACTACAAGGTTAGTGACTAACTTGTTCACCCTGGAATTCAGAAACTGTAACGAGTCAATAAACTGCAGATGACCTAGCCTTAACGTTATGCATTTTTCCTTGTTGTTGGTGATTATACTTGTTTGTGCCTTTGATGCTGCGGCGATTCCCTGCATTATCAGGTGTCCATCATACCAATGCAGGATATGAAGCACCACAGACGGTGCCGAATTGAGGCCCTAAGCACTGAAAATAGTATGGATCCCTACTTCCTACAAAATGTGAAACTCAGTAAAAAAAGATTAAAAGCTATAAAGGTGGGAAAAGGTCAGAGTTGGTGCCCTAAGCACGTGTTTAGTGTGCTTAATGAGTAATGCGGCACTGACCACAGAAATTTTTGTTTTATTTGGGTAAATTTGCAACTGTAGATTGTATGCACTATATAAGGCTCTTCCATACATACAAGTAATGTGGCAATGATCGCGTACCTTGGTATCAGTCACCCCATCTCATCTGATTACAGTATAAGAAAACTGGGATGTAACTTGTTTAGCTAATTGTGTTGTACTTGACTTAACGTCCAATGCGTGCGCTGAAATGCTCAAGCATTCGAATTCTGCGTAAATGATATATTTTCATTTCCTTGCACTGCGGTAAATTTCAGTTGTTTTTACCGGGTTCTGGCATGATAGTGCGCTGCAGCTTTTCACTGATTCCACCGCAGTAAAAGGTATTCTCATAAGTAGCTGTTGGGTACCAGATATATGCATGCAATGTCTTAATTGAAGTTTATTACCCTCTTACTATGCCTGTATTTCATTCATTGGAAATTTTAGATCCACATGTACTCGGGACTGTGTACCAATAATTAATGAATATTTAACTGCCTGCGTGTGTATATCGATTGCAGAATAGTTTGCAGTCCATTATTCCTAACAGATATACTAACAACGATGCCAGGATTAACTGGCTCAAACTAACAGATGTCACACATTTTTATGGGAAAATCTGAGGTTACCAAAGTTAGTTCACCCAGGTTTTGCCGGTATTTTCTGGCCTGTTCCTGGTTATCGATCGCAGGAAACAACGCCCATTCAAAACATGGATTATATCACCATTTGTATAATACCGCTCACCGCAATACATGTCCAGCAAATAGGATTTAACGGGGAAGTATTCCGTTGAACTAAATTCTGTCCTGGTCCTGTATTGGTGAATATTTCCAGTACTTCAAAAATCCTTGTACAAACGTTTAGCTAAATTCATCACTGAGGATCTCTTTGTGTTTGCGATGATTTAGGATCATACGAGCACCGCTGTGAATCCACGGATTTGTTATTTTAGACTCATTGTTTAGTGGCATAAGCAAATACACATGGAGAATATTTTGAGTGGGTTCACGGGAAATCCGGCCTTATGACAGAAAATTTTGATATTTACTTTTTTGCATTTTCTGAAAGAGTAGTGCTTTTAAACCTTACTAATATAAATTTTATCGCCATAGTGTGTCGAATTTTTAATCCAGTGGCCTGAGAGGGAGTGCATACCTTTTTCAGAGTGTAACTTCATGACGTTAAGGCACAATTGAACAAACTTTAGCGTAATAGTTGAACTGGTTGCAAAAATAGAGCCCTCTGCAATTTCTCATTAAAACTTGTTTCGTAGCGTGAAATGATATTTAGTTCTTAAATGCTAAAATTTTAGTTGACTGTGATGATGCAGCTTTTGTTATAGAAACATATCTTTTAACTGTGTTGTGGATGGAGTAATTTAGTTATCCCATTTTTCCGTGAAACGAATTTTGTCAGACTGAAGTAATCAAATAATAGCATTAAATATATGGTGATGCCAGAATTATATTTCATTATTATAATATAGTCTCACTAAAATTATGCTACAGAATAGCATGAGCTTCTCACTCCTCTGAAGGTCTTCGACATATGATGTCCTGAAAGCATGACATGACAAATTCTGTCACATTCTTATTGTGTGTATATATACACACACTCTTGACCATGTCTGCTCAGCACTGCACTCTGCATCAGGACTGTACGTTTGTCGATCTCAATCGTCTGTCTCGATACCTGATTAATTTTTATTGAGGTATCCTCATGATCCGAGGCTTTCTTCTCAACACGACACCCGGTGCCTGGGCAACGACTCGGAAACACTGGTGTAGTCTGCACACACACACACACACACACACGGAAAGAGCGCATGACTACCTAGTAATGTCACATTTCATATACAGTCATTTTCTTCCATCGTTGAGAAAAATGAAAACCATAAAATTAACAAACATTTGCATAAATTCGTAGGAAACTAATATCCATTGGAATAAATGAACAGGTTTTAAGATCCTTCATTGTGGATTTAAGGCATTTTGATACATTTGTGTTATGTACAAGCTGACATAAAATTGTATCAGCAGGGTACCTTATGCATCGCATGGACATTATGAACGGGGCAAAATATTGCTTTCAATCTCTCCACTGTTAAGTATTATCTCCATCAGCTCGGCGATAGAGTACTGCTTTTCTCTCGTCTGATTTTGACTGGCAATACTATATTGTCCGTAACAAAAGCAGTCCTTTCTGATAAAATTTCCCATTATGATTTTACTAACCTCGGTTTTTTTCCCCAATGAATTCGTCGTCAGATTTCATTATCAATGACTTTCTCCTCACTGTTCGATTCTTCGTCCTCGGCGCCCATATCTTCTACATTATGAGCAAATCGAACGAGGGGGAATGAGGTGTGGATGCAAGAACCCTACCAAAGTGTTTCGCAAATATCGTCAATTACATAATAAAAGAAGGATAAACACAATTTACACTTAATACGCAAATCGTTTCAACAAATAATTAATTTTGTTTCAAAAACTAAAAAAGAATCACCATGCAGTTAATGAGTCTTTCATTTTATTTGAATATAAGGTCGTGTACTTAATTTCTGAAAACTCTTGACAAAAATTGTTAATGTAAATGGCCAGACAATATTTTTGACTACTTCCCATTACATAAAAAAGTTCATACCGATTGACATACTATAATTTGCCTGAATGAACCCGCTGAAAATACCCTTGGAGACAAACTCGCAAGAAGGTCTTGAATCAAGGGTCTTGAGTATTTTGCACTGCATTATAAAGTTACTTAAGTTTCTTAGATAAAATATACTTTGAAATGACATCTTTTTGTTTCTTCTTGTTTTCCTAATTAAACCTTCTAATTATTTGTAGGTTTCAGCAGACTTCTACAAACATTCATTGCATAAAAGCCTTGATTATAACATGAAAGATAAACATGTTAATTTTATCATCTATTCTTTGAAAATTTCAAATCTCTTAAAAATAAAGTTTAGGTTAAGGAAGAAGGAAAAATTGTGGGTGTAAAAAGAAACAAAGGGATTTGAACCAGCCATTTAAAATTGTTAACACTGGACAACCGGTGCTACGTAATCTACATTGTTGCTACTGCAATATTTTGTTGTACTACATAATTTTTCTACACCCTGCACTAGTTCACGAAACTATTTTTTTTTTTTTTTTTGTATGGATTTTTTTTTTTTCTTCCAAAGGTCATAGAAAGTACAAGTGATAACAAATATTTGAAATAATTCTTAGATTTAATGTTTTTGAAATATACATAGGACACAGAGGATATAATATCATGTATATTCGAATATTTTATAATGTTTAGACTCATTCATCGATCAGCAAAGAATAATCAAACTGACCAGTTACGATAAATACATGAAAAATTATATACATTGCTTCATTTTGTCCATGTTTTCAAATTTACTATTGGGGATTAAAATACCCAAAATACATTGTTATCTCCAGAATCCATGAAAAGTTTGCAAACATTTCTCTTTAGTCCAGTATCCGTCACTCTTGAAAATGGTAAAATCACTTCCGCGTAACCATGACGTACGAACATTTGACGTCATACTTCGAATGGGGTTTTCCAGCTTTTCTCGCTCACCGTCATAAGGTCGGCTTTAGCATGAACTGGCACATTGCCATCTTAACTACCGCAACATCGATAAGAGTCCTGGATGCATTTTGAAGGAAGTTTTACAACATTTTTAAATGGTTCGCATTCGATTGATAGTATTGCTTCATAAACTGAGGATCTCAAATGGGTAATGCTTTAATATTGGATTTATGAAACTCATTGAATAACGACCAGCTTTTGCTCGCCAAAAATGGACATTATTCAGTGAGTTTCATAAATTTAATATTAAATGATTACCCATCTGAGATTGATTTATCACATAGTTTTTATTTTAGTAGAAATTATTTAGATAGAAAGTGAACGAATATTTTCGTTCATTCTGACAGACGTTGCACCTTTCATTTGTTGTACGTAAAAAATAGTCCCGAACAAAGTTGAACTAGTATTAACATTTAAAATTATATTATACTTTTCTTACAAACTTCTGAATAAACAGAACATTTTACACAGTCAAAATCATTTTTCAACACAGAATGTTCAGTGAGCGCGATGTCGCATTGTTTGATGTAGTAGCTGCTATAGTGCAGCAGATGAACAATGTTTACGTAACCTAACATGTCACTTTCACAACTAACGTTTAAACCACGCTTATATATAGGGCGGATTCTATGTTACAGATATACTGCCCCCTCCAATCCCACCCCACCCACCCGCAACACTCTTTGTTTTACTTCTTGTTGTTGTTCTTTTCTTGGGGTTTTACACCAATTTTCATATGATGATATTGTTATTCATGACATAACAAACCCCTGTGTGGGTAAATTGGCCATATTCAGACAGACGAGACCATTGTTTTCCCAATTCCATTTCTTGAGTCGAGTCGAAAAATGGTCGCCAAAATGTTCATTGAAACAAAAAATTTGAGAAATCGGGGTTAAAAAAGTTTTCCTACGATCGCAGCCAGTCAGTAGTGAGAATACTGCACAACAATTTCATGGGCTTATTTGGACAAATCAGAATCACATAAAGTGATGTGTAACACGTTGTCTTATCAAAATGACGAAACTGCACATACTATAGGAAAACTATACCAAATATGTGATAATTTGTAAATCACCACGACGTTTATGCAAGTCAAGAAAGGGGTGCTTTTGCGGCAGCCTCAATACTAATGGTATGTGCCATACGGAAACGACGCCCTTGTTCATCACTAATTACATGTGCTGTTTCTTCATGCTTGGATCTTGATATAATAAAATACGTAAAATGTGCCCTAAGTCGATGATGACCCAAATGAGCTCTAAATAGTCCACCTCCGAATACTCCACCAACCATCATACTGCCGTTAGCAGCGCCAAACGTTTGGATTGCTTATATATCTCAGCAAACTATGCCATTTAGAATTATTATTACATTACTTATTATACACATGTCCACGGTAATCATAACCTTAGAATAATAATTTTTGCTCTCTCAAATATTGCTAGCACTTCCACCAGGCAATAATTTAGGTATTCTTTACATTAACGAGCATTAATTTTAGCTGAATCTTGTATAAGGACAAGACAATTTACAATTTTGCTTTGAGAGAGTTTGCACGCCAAAATTGTTCATGTATTGTTTAAGTCTATTATTCTTTGAGAATTGAATGACATGCAAAAAAACCCCAACCCAAACAAGAAAACAAAACAAAAATAAAAAAAAATAAAAAAAAAATAAAACCTGAATTGAATACATCCTTTATACAAGAGTCAGTCTCGCTATACTGGATGATGATGAGAGAGAGAGAGAGAGAGAGAGAGAGAGAGAGAGAGAGAGAGAGAGAGAGAACTAATATTAAATATGCATGTAAGTATTGATAGTTCTTTGAGCACACCGAATTGGAAATGACACTCATGTTCAAAGATTGTGCCTGTAAATATATTTCCAGTGTTTGGGGTTGCGCTCATGTCCAAAGATTTGTTTCTCTCATCGTGGAATATAAACATTGACGCAAACTGTGTATCCGAGTATAGTAGTATTAATAATGGATTTATTTGGTTGCTAATAAAAATTGGAGTCTTCTGTTTTCACGATTTACCTCTTACATGGACGCCTGTGGGTAACTTTCACGCGTGCGCATATGCGCGTGATATGAGGACACGGTCTGGGGGATGGGTGGAAGGCTTTAACCTAGATTAGAAAAAAAATAGAAAGCTGTTATTATCATTCTATTACAACCCTCCACATCGCTGAAAATAAGTGCCAAATATTTTGCATTTGACGTAAAATTGTCATGGTTGAGTAAATTTATACGAGTTTTAAAAGGTAGAATGTAGTACAATTGAAACGATGTAATTTACTGTATGAATTTTGTATCATTCTTAAGGTAATACAGCTATTTTAAACTTATATGAATATAGAATTAAGTATAGTCGTAAAGCAGAGCTAAAGTATGTCACAGAGTCATCTTTAAATACAATTAAAATGGTTACGTTGTCATTTTTAGTTTCGGAAGCGGATTGTTTTCCTCTTTCATCACTGAATATTTTCGATTCCTGGCCTATATGGCCTATAAAGATCTTCAGCTATGTCATCGTCTCGATATCTTTATATATAAACATACTAAAATTAAAGATAATTAATCATATTTCGTACTATCAACATATTCTCAAACGTTTTGATTTTTGTAATTGTTAACACTAGACTGACGTTAATAAGTTTAAATTGTTAATAGTTCTGAAGACTTTTGGTAGTGAAATGTTCTCTAGGTGAAAAGAAATAATCGAGACTAAAGAATGTTACTAACGAAAGTGGCAATACACTGAGATGTAACACCATGTTTCTGTGATAGTACTACTTACCCAGATGAGCAGTTTTTTAATTTTCTGAATGTTTTAAAATCTTTTTATATTTGGCGCCGTTGTTTAGCTCTGTTTTGAGTTATGCCTATTTCTTTTAGGGGGTCAGGTTGCTGTACTGATTATAGACCAGAAGAGCTTATAGGATGGTCCTGCCGTTAGCATAAGTTTGTTATTGCTACTGCTCCTAAACTGTAAGGATTTCCATCAAACTTTACACGCACACATTTATCACATGGTCTAGTTGTTCCTAAATGAAAACTGTTCCATTCAGATGTGCATTATGGCCGCCACGGTGGCAATCTTGAAAATTTTACTATCGCTACTCCTGCAGAATGGATGATTATGGCAACATGGGGTTTTCACTTAGAGACTTCTTATGATGCCTGGTTGGTCATAAGTGCAAATGGCATCGATCTCTTATTGATTATGGCCACCACTGCAGTTATGTAAAAAATATTATTATCGTTACTCCTCCTGAATGGAAATTCAGCTTGAAATGGGATTTTCACCAGAAGACCTTTTCTGACACCTAGTTGATCACAAAGGAAAATGGTACATAGCTGATGTTCAATATGGCTGCCACAGCAACCATCTTGAAAATATTGTTAATCCTACTTCTCCTGGATGGATGGTCGTATTCAGTATGGGATTTTTACTACAAGACCTCTTATGATATCTAGGTGATATTAAAACAAAATATGCAGATATGATGTCCAATATGGTTTCCACAGTAGCCATCTTGAAAATTTTGTTATCGCTTCTTCTCCTGAAAGGAAAGTTATTTTGAAATGAAGTTATCTCAGGAGGACTTATTATGATGCTTAGTTGATCCTAATTCAAAATGATACCGCTTTCAAGCCAAATTTGACCTGCTTGAAAATCTTGTTATCATTACCTCACCTGAATATATGCTCGTACCAACAAGAGTTTTTTATTTTTGTTTTCAAAACTTCTTATGATGTATTGTGGTCCTAAATAAAAATGGTGCTGCTCAGATATCCAATATGGCCGCCATAGCGGCTATTTTCAATATCTTTTTATCTCTACTCTTGAACGGATAGTCATATCAGCATTCAGTTTTATCCGAAAGACTTCATATGATGTTTAATTGGTCAGTAATGAAAATGGTGCCGTCTGACTTTTAATGTGGCCAATGCAATGATCATCTTGAAAATCTTTTTACTGCCACTCATATCAGCATTCGGTTTTACCCGAAAGACTTCATATGATGTTTAATTGGTCAGTAATGAAAATGGTGCTGTCTGACTTTTAATGTGGCCAATGCAATGACCATCTTGAAAATCTTTTTACTGCCAGGCTGGTCGTTTCGATATTGTGCTTTCACCAAAAGACTTCTTTATGATGTCTTGTTGATCCTAAATGTAAATTGTACCACGCAGATAAGCAGATATGGCCACAATGTTATATATTATAAGCGATGTTATCGTTACTCCTGCAAGACGGAAAGTCATATTATCATGATGTTTACACCGGAAGATTTCTTATGATGGTCCTAAATGAATATGGTACTAATATTATATCCATAATATTCACTAAAGCTGCTGATCTGACAATCTTGTTATTTCTAAAAGTAGCAGAGATGGTTTCAACTCTCAGCGATTAAAAGGAATTTATTGTGTTATCTTGAATTCCTAGAAATTCTTTTCGGTCAGTAGAGCGCCAGTCCCTTCTAGGGACTCTTGTATCTAGACGCAATTGTTAAAGCAGTTTTAGTAGGCGATAACACTATCGACAATGTTCCGGCCAGTCTATGCTTGCCTGAACTAGTAATTCTGAAGCGTTGTATTCCTCACGACTTACAACGAAAATGCAAATTAGAACTTAGGTATCAAATTGTACGGAAGATAACAACAGTCATACCAATGTGCCACTTGGTGTATGGTGAGAGGTAGAGGAATGTTTGTATGAATAGAATATAATACCAAGAAAGTGTGAAGATACAGTATATTCTCGCTGAATCATGCCAAGTTTTTAATTTCAAATCCTTTGTATTCATAAAGGCTTATTTTACTTTCTGATTTGACTAAAATTGAATTGTTTTAGTATTTTGTTGTATATTACCAAATAAATGTATGTTTAATTATTTATCAATTTAGGAAATATGATAAGCAACTATATTTTGTCTCGGGGTTCTTGTACAGACTAATTTGCTAATATTATCAATTACACTTTAACACATACATATTTAAGTTTTATATTTTCATTTTGTCATTATGCTATAAGCTCACAGTCATGAATAGATGTTTTTGTGTTTGTTTTTTGACTTGTAGCGAATACAGTTTGTCGAAAATGCTTATTTGACAGTTTTTGTTTTGATAATGTTTGTTCCTTGTAAATTTTTATAAGCTTATTCTGTAAATTCATCAATTATAATAGCCTTTGCTATTTATATCTGCAATAATGCACTTCCTTGTTACGTTTCCCTGTTTTCAACTGGAGTGGATGTGAAGAAGTGGGGGAGGAGGTTTTCATCCTTTAATTCATGTAAAAACTAATTTTATTTTATATCGTTGCAGCCGAAACAAAGCCTGGGAAACGTGGTAAGTCTATACGAATTATGATCTAGAAATAACTTTCTCGCACTGACGTTTCATCTTAACGTGGAGAGAGTTGACATTACTTTTTATTAATAATCGAATAACAGGTTGATTCAAGCATATCGCAGTCACCATGTTAATTGTACCAAAATATTATCTAAAACAACCCATACGACTACGTATAAATTGATTTGGTTTGGCATCTTACGGCACAAATATGCAGCTGGATTATTTTGTACATGGACAACTGCTACAATCTCTCTAGTCCAAGGTCGTCCCTTTTTGATCACACACACACACACACACACACACACACACACACGTGTGTGTGTGTGTGTGTGTGTGTGTGTGCAGACACTGCGATTATTTATTCTATCATTTTCTCTGTCTGTTTGTCATTATATATAATGAAACATATATGCGCTAATGTTTGAAACAATGGTAAATAAAATCACTGCACATAATTGATAAAATATATTTAAATGACATGTTCCATGTTTCAGTTATTGATTTAAGATTCTTTCCGCTGCGAAAATTCTTATTTATCAGGAGTTTTGGGTCATGAATACATTAGTTGTCACGCTTTTGTTTTAAGAATTAATTCATATCTTAATCTTATCGTGTATATATATAGTTCATACGCAATTATCATGGAAATTCGTTCCCTTTTAATGACATTTATATGATTGAGGCTTTCAAGACGTTCGCTGCTCTTTTAATTTGAGTAATTCACTTTTTGCTTTCATGAGGAGGATTACAGAGTGGTAAGGAAGTGCTCATCTTAAATTTTTATTCGGGTATAAACTGAAAGCTTTGTATGATTTTGAGATTCTATGAATTTGTAGCATTTTTAACTTGCATTGAAATTATAGTTTTATTAAATGCAGCCGCTTTTCGTAGTATATTCTTCCTTTTAAGAGATTATTTTCTGTGTGTTATGAGAAATCAATAGTTGCTTGAAAATTATATAAAATACAGCAATAAGTTTGTACGAAGCCTGCCACGAAAAATGCTACTTCCTGTTTCATTTCACCAAAATTTAGAAACATATTTCTTAAATGCTTACGACTTTATTCATTTTCATAAATAACACGAAGCAAGCATTGAAAAGTACATTGTATATTAAGATCTTAACTAATATTATACGCTATAACACTCTTTAACGTAAAGTAAGTGAAACTCTATCCACTTAGATTGACTGACATATCATGTGCATTTCTTTACGTTTTATTCGAATGAGACGATTCTTCTCTTTGGTTCATTTCTTGAGTGATCTCGAGCCTAAAACCAATCCTAATGAATCGTTATTATATTTGGTTATTTTGTACGAACGTTAATGGGAACAAAATATTGCCACCTCAAGTGACAAATTCCTTCATATATTTTGTCAAAAGTGTGTTGTATATGTTTCTTCTTTTCTTACTTAGGAATGTTGGAGACAGAATATTATTTCTATATGTCTCTCTTTTAGAAATTAACAGTATTCTGTTTGTCGTATTTACAACACTGATAATGTACCATGAACAAGAATACTTATTACTATTTACTACCGCTAATCTTAAATACAAATTCTGAGGGGTTTACAGTCCATAATAGGCTTCACGTTTGAATATAATTTTTTTTTTCAGCATGACTCATTCTCATCCAGAAATTTGGAGTAAAAATCCTGATTTTCTTTTCTTGGTTTACGCTTTCCATTTTGCGTTGCTAATGTGTATGCATGTTATTGCAATCGAAATTAAGTTTGCGTTGATACTGAAATTATATAGATTCTTCCAACTACATGTATATAGATATAGAGTATATCGCAGTCGTTTATATTGCTCCAACGAAAAAAAAAACGGTATGGCTTTTAGAGAGGTTTCTTGCCAAAACGTCAGATAAAACAAGCGATTAGTTTTGATGTATCGTAAATATTATTCTAAGGATATCGTTGAATTATATCAAGGTCTCACACCAATATAAGACAGTTTTTAAAATTTGGTTAGAGAAAAAAGTTTAAAAATGTTCTTTCGTATATGTAATTTAATTACTTGTGTGTTAGTTTTAAATTCTCTTTTATTTTATTGCATGTTATTGTAATGATAACTTTATTCACTGGAAATGATATTTTTCCAGAAAATTCAGTTCAGTTCTTTATAACCTGATTAAAACGCAGTAGTGTTGCTACATTGTATTTTTAGCTGACCTAGTTCCTGACCTTGATTCTGAAATTGGTAAACACAGAGTGAAAATCATTGGTCATAATCAAGGTCATACTTGGCCTGTGTGTTAGTTTGAGTAAACAACCTTTTCTAAATTCAGTTCCAGTTTGGGATTCATTGATTTTTAGCTAAGGCTATACTAGAGTACGTGATAGTTGACTTGCAGTTTTTTTGCGCCGCTCGGACTAAGTGATCACGTGACCCCATCACGTGGGTCTGAATTACGTTTAAGCTGGGGCTAAAACTGAAGTTTTATAGTGAAATAGTCAGTCGTAATTTATACCTTCAGAGCTCAAGGTGTTTTTTAATGTTGATGCCAGTTTGATTTAAAATTCTTCTACTTTTTGGATTTAATAATTTATATTCCCTGGAAAATACCAGTGATCATAAAATTCTTGGACAAAGACATTTAGTGGAAATTATTCTGAATTCTAAAGCCGGAATATATTCTTCGTGATTCAACTAGGAACTGTTGACACAACAACACAGGACAGGTTATAGAGGACGTCATCGCCTTCGATCTTGGAACTTCATCGGGATTCGAACTTTGATTCCTTTAGAACTTTTTAGTGATAGGACTTATATTTTTAAAATCTAGGATTAATGTTTGGATTAGATTCACAAACCGTAAGTCCCTTTTCATATTTTTACCTTGTTTTCTAGGGAAATAAATTATTCTGTTAAAATTTACAAAGCTTATTGGCTTCACTCTTTTCTTTGTTACTTTTGTAGGAGCCTACACGTAACAAAGAAAACTGGGGTTCTCGTCCTTGGGTTATATGAATTTTGGTTGAAATATTCAGAAAATTGGTTTTCGAAATCTAATTTCCCCTAGGTTTCAGAAATTTTTAAATCCCAAGTACTACTTCACATTTTGTTTGAAATCTTTAGTGAAATCAACAGGCTTTTTTAGAATGTCATCAAAAGTGGAGACTTTTCTTTCTAGTCCTACTCAGGTGCAGTTGTATTGTTTGAAAAAAGACGAATTGCTTGAACTTTCCAGAAAATATAATCTTTCTGAGGCAAAATGTTCCTTAACGAAGCAAGAAATAACAAACATTTTGATCCAGTATTTGGTAGGAAAAATATTTTCGATTAAAGTGTTTTGGGTTCGATCAGTAAGTCTGTAACAGACTCTGACATAAAAGTAAAGGAATTGAAATTAAAATACAAGATGGAATTAGAGTTAAGGAAGCTGGAACTTCAGAAAGATAAAGAGGAAAAACAAATACAAATGTAGCTGCAATTGGAGAAAGAGAAAGAACAAATGCATTTACAGACAGAAGAGAAACAAATACAGTTACAATCGGAGAAAGAAAAAGAACAAATGTATTTACAAAAAGAAGAGAAACAATTGCAGTTGCAATTTGAGAAAGAGGAGAGAGAGAGAAAGAGAGAGAGAGAGAGAGAGAGAGAGAGAGAGAGAGAGAGAGAGAGAGAGGGAGAGAGAGAGAGAAAAGTAAACAAATGCAATTGGAGTTACAGAAAGAACAAATGCATTTACAATCAGAGAAAGTGGAGAGAGAGAGAGAGAGAGAGAGAGAGAGAGAGAGAGAG
>JAECUM010005904.1:0-44569 GCA_016617855.1 Megalonaias nervosa | reverse complement strand
TATATATATTGTACATTGTTGGTCGAGTTAGGTATACTCAGTTGTTTTAAATTAACGCCAAGATGACCTCCCACCCCCCATATAAACGTACAACTTGTGATCACCGAGGTCATCGCTTGATCGGTTTTGACAATTACAATTGCACGCATATCAATCATTTTTATAAACATTATCAAGTCAAAAGTGATAGAGTGTTCTTGGATCGATAAGATTGATAGTAACAAATCCACGTGGATACTGATGCTCGTGTGCAAAGACATTTTTAAATCAGCCGTGGTTCATGTCGCCAGAGTATCAGGTTAAATTTATATTTCTCAGCGTATGGGTATCAACTCCGTTAAAAATCGAGGAAAAATTACCATAGTCTCTGATCATTTTCGGCAGTTGGGTATATCGTTGTGTAACATATATAATGTCCATGTTTTTATATGTGCTTCGTGAAAACATTCTTGAGGGGATTTGTTTGTTTATCCATCACAACATCATCTTAAAACACTTTAAGAGGTAATACTGTTTATTTTGCTGTAATCAGTACAAACACGGAAAGTTTTATTTGGTTTCGTCACTAGAATACATCGTGAACTTCAGTTTCTTTTTCTTGGTTTTATGAAATCGTACTCCAGCAAATACTGAATTTATTTCTTCTAATTGTCTTATTTGAGACGATTCATCATATTAGGATGTTGTGTCACAGGTGTAGAAACTATAATTTCATCTTCGTGGCAGATTGTATTTCTTCGTATTGTAATATCTGGAACAAGTGCTCATAGCTGTTGTAATCCGTTTGTCTCATGTGGCAGCAGATGCGAAAGTTTCTGTTCCAGATTTCCAATATTTCTGAATTTCGAAGAGTGGTCACTTCAGAATCAGTACAATTCAAGTTCACATCTTCATATAAATCCTCTGTGTGTGGATGAGGTACTACTAAATTAATTGAATAATTGACATAACTATCTCAGTCTATATATTCCTATCATATTACCTTATGAACGTTACAAAATTATTCCTATTTCGCCACTCATGAATATTAATATATTTTGAGTCACTTATTTTCCTTCCTAACTTTATGAGGACCAATATATATCTACATATATACATATATATATATATATATATATATATATATATATATATATATATATATATATATATATATATATATATGAAGAGAGAGGGGGGGGGGATCTCGAACAATTCCCTAAGGGTAAACATCAGCAAATGCTCACCTTTGTCCTAAACTTTCCAAACATTCCAAACTTACCAAAGTTTATACTAAGGTCATAGGTCTTGTATTCCTCAAAGGAATAGCATCTGGACGCACACATAATTGTGGTAAAACGTATTGGTTGCCTAACTTGGTCTTAGGTAAATGGCCGACACAGTTTTGAACTAAATGTTTCGTCAAATACAGGAATAGGTTGCATATGAGCCTTTGGTATAATTTTATTTGGTTTTCATACCATTTGACAAGCATGACAAAATCTACAATATTTAGGATCTTAAAATAAGTCTTTCTGACTCCAAAATAACCAGGCAAATAAGTTTCATGGGCTAGATTAAGAATTTACTTTCGAAGCAACCTAGGAACAAGAATTTGATAGCTTACTGACCACTCATCAGCAGAAGGTACATCAGATGGCATTTCTAATAAGGACATCATTTTTCAAAACATAACAAGCTCCTACTTGTGTGGCAGCAGTTTCGCTAATAGCACTTTGAAAATCAGAGAACTCTGGATCTTCTTTCTTTGAAACAACTAGTGATTGTTTTTCTCATCCCGATTAGAATTAAGAAAATATGTAACTAAAAAGAGTATTATTTTGATCTAAACTTCTTGACTGATCAAAACTATGAACAAAAACGACCTCATTAAACGACTGACGGATAAAAGTGTCAGCCAAAGGATTAACATCGTGATCAACAATATTCTCAAACGTACGCTTTGCCATAGCTCTAGTAACTGCACAAGCTGGATATAAACCAGGGATTTCAGCTTCAGTGGGATCAACTCTTTGATCGAAGCAAGGATTGTCAGTCACAAGTCATTCTCTTGAAACAAATGAACTCCCTAAATTGGCAAAGAAGTAACTGATCCTATATTCGCTGGTTTCGAAACTAAGTCTGATGACAAATTAGCATAATGGTGTGGAACATTAACACATCTGCACTCTACTTTCTGTATTAGAAAACATTTTAGCTAGAAGAAGACTTCTTGACAATAAAAGTCTCTGAGAAGCTCCCGTGTCTCTCAATATCTTATAAGAATAATTTTGGTAAAATCACCAACAAGTGATACTGGCCCCTTCGGCATGAGTATTTCGTAATTTTCAATAATAATAAAATCATGCTGCGGTTTGCTAGACCCATCAACTGTATCTCTTTCGATAGTTGTCCGTGACCTTGACCGCTTAGAAAGAAGAGCATCTAAAGCAGCTGTCTTTATTCTGTGTCCTAAATTTCAACTCACTGTGATCAGAAATAAAGTACCCTTTCTTCATGCAATACGTGCATATGGGAAGAGATAAGGATTTCTGATCCGCTTCATAAGAAATTTGATTCTTAACAGTCATACCAGTTTGAGACTGTAAATATTCGCATGAGACTGAAATGGCTTTTAAGGGGAACGTGTTGAGAAGAAGAATTATTAACAAATGATACCTTGTGAGCCAATGAATAATCATCAGCTGTAATATCTGCTTTCTGTAAAGGGTTCATCTCATCAAGATATGTTCTGACGTCACTACTGACCCAATTCTTGATCTCTTCAATCAGTATGAGTTTTTTTTAAGGTTATTATAATCTTCATCAACCTTCTTGGCTGTACATCACCTATTAAACAATCGTTCTTTTCCCCATGCAAATTCAGGATGAGTCGGAATAATTTCTTTTTTACAATTTCTAAACCACTGACGATAGGCCTCAGGTACCATATCATAAGAATTCCAAACACATTCTTTGACCATATCATAATTACCACTTTGATCTAATGAGAGTGTTGTGTAGACCTCACTAGTTTTACCTCTAAATACACTTTGTTTTAAAAAAGTTCACTATTTTCTCGGTAGTAGCAAAGTTTTATACACACATAAGATTGTGTATTTTCCGGGTTTGTTTTACCTCTCCCCCTGCAAGTAGTGGCATTGAGGGGGTACAGCCGGCGCGACGTTGAGGCCGCTTCCCTGGGATGGCGGGGAGGGAGCGGCACCGCCGGCACGAAAAATAACTGGGTCTTACCCTTACTGCTGCTCTTGGCAAGGAATTATGCCGTTTGTTGTTAATTATTTAGGACTGGTATTATTATCGTAACACACTAGATGTCTAAAACACAAGCTTACTACCGACTGAATCAAACAGCACCTGCATGAGCCTGGCTTGCGATCGATGTTAGCCCGGTTTCCAAGGACTTCAGAACAACAGTCGTTGTCAACTGAAGAATTCTTAAGCGAGTTAACACCACAGCACATTTTTCTTTTATCAACCAAGACCTACACAACAATGAGACTAATTTTACACTGGCATGGTGTTTCTTGCTGCCCATTCGTATGACTTGTCAGTACGCTTTTCTAAGCCGTAGATCTGGGATTGGGATAAAAAAAAACCCAACACAAACGCTGATAATTCTGTGCACCTAGTTTCGCATTTAATGTATGCTTCTTCAGGCACAAAATGTTTTGAAAGAAATGGATGAAGTCCTTATTTTTTAAAATAACAATTACGTCATTACGTAACGTCATAAATGATATGCATCATCATAACAATTTTATAAAAAATTATAGAGATCCTCAGTTGTTTTCTAATATTTCAACACATTTTAATACCAATAATCCCTCTCTACTCGATTTTTCTTTCACGCCAATAGATATTGTGCATGGAGACATGAATAGACTCATAAAAGAAACTTATTGGATTCATAAGTTAGATACTTTGTATCATAATGGCCTTAATACTAATGTGCTTTATAAAATTGTATAAAATATGATTTTTCAAAAATTGGTAATTTGTATATCCTTCATAACAATATATTTATATGTATGACTGTTTGTCTCTATTTTATTTTATTATTTTACAAAGCCGTAAATCGGAATTCATGCCACATACAACAAAACATGACCCTAGAGCCAAATACACAGAATTACTCCTATCTCGAATGACCGAACAATTATCCATAGAATTCCTTATCTTTAGGAGCTAGGTAGAATCCGTATTACGATAGTAATCCATGCTACCATAAAGTTGCGTGAATTCCATACATTATGACGTCTGCTCCTAAAAATTGGCGAACATCCTGTTTTGAGAACTCTCTTCCAAACATAGACTTAAGATAATCAAATGAATTATTGCTAAAATCTAATAAAGCACTTAAAAGGAAACGTTAATGCAAATAGCACATACCATACGTTTGTTACGTTATTATTATTATTATTATAGGAAGGCGGTGATGACACGGCTGCTAATTATGTGAAGTTCAAGTGCAGAAACTTAACAGACGATATCGGTTCCAGTGAGTATGAACTGGCTTTGGGGAATGGACAAGGCCTGTTCGGCTCCTACGGACGCTGGAGTGAAAGTTGTCCATCGAAAACCGCAATATGCGGAATGAGAGTGAAGATAGAAGGTGACCAACATGGCCGAGATGACACGGCGCTCAATGATGTTCAATTTTATTGTTGTGAATAACGACTTCAATTCATGAAATAAAGTTGAATACAAAGCCTATAACACGCCAGGAAAGAGAAAGTGTCATTCAGGAAATCTAAGATACGAGAACAAAATTCCCAAACTAAAAATGTAACTGAAATATATAAATTTGAAATTGCAAAGAAGCTAACATTATATAAGTAAGTCTAATCCCCGGAATAATTTTAAAATGTAAAATGAAATTATTTACTATTGCTCTCGAGCATGATTAAAATAGCAGTGTACTTATAATAAACTGATCTGATTGGCACCGATACGAGGCAATGTTCTGTCTAGCTCTATATTAGGTCTGTAGTGTATGTATTGTAGGGTCTGTGTTTATATCCTGAATAACAGAGATCTCCTTCATTTTTAGAATTTATTTAAAACTCCGTCTTATTCTTTTTATTCCTCCGTAAAAAAATCTACATGTGGCTTCATATTATGCATGTAAACCATTTAACTCTATATATTTTTTAAAAATAAAAAAAATAACTGAGCCATAAACCTATCTTATTAGGTCATAGACCAACACATACGATACATTATTTTGTGTTAGATAGTATTAGATAGTATAAAACTAATATTTTATACAATCTTCGGTGTTTGACTCAATCAATCACCCCATCTTTATTTCCTCATTTAAGAGATTAGTAACATAGAGAATTGGTACAAACACGAGAATGACAAGGACAAGATATTCAATTACGCACGCACGCACGCACGCACACACACACACACATATATATATATATATATATATATATATATATATATATATATATATATATATATATATATATATATATATATATATATATATAGATAGATAGATAGATAGATAGATAGATAGATAGAATCATACAATTACAGATAGAAATTACAAACGCACATATAATACCATTCTGTATGTGAAATGTCGATAGCGTTTTCTACAGATAAATGGGTCATTCCTATATTCCCTAACTCAGCATAATATTTGAGGTACACAATACAATTATCAAATTTGAGAACAAGGATAGATTTGACATCAAGTATATTAACAGTTATATAATCAAATCTGTTCAGTCAATCCATCTGTGAGGTAACCTAGCAGGATGTTTTTGAGTTAATTCATTTATAGTCTTTTCGATAGTTATTAATTAAATAAGTATTAAAGCAAACAAGCAAACAGACATTCCGTTTAGTTGCAAAATTCATGTAATCTTCCTGCAGAAAATATTGCAGTTAACGTCATAAAATGTATGTAGATTTTGGGGTCATTCATTCCGCAGGTGTATGGGACTTCCCTCACTAATAAAGTACTGAAAAAAAATCAGATATATTATGAAAATACGTATCAAGTACAATATCGAAAGTATTGATAATATGCGCCCAATATAGATCCCTCATTACTTGTGTTTTTGAACACGAGATAAACATATGAGCAAATAAATCATTATCTAGAATATTGCAATGTTGGCAATTATGATGTATCATACTGTATGGAGTGACCAGACACTTGGATAAAATTTTGATTCGTTTAAGCTCATTGTTTGGCCTTGGTATTTGCCCAAAATGGTGGCTTCAATACAGTGGTGTATATTTTTAAATCTTTGAAAGGATGAATCGTTAAAGCATATGTTTTAACGTATTGACTAGCATATGCATAAGGAGAAGAGCAGATTTCTTACGGTATCCCGCGAAATAGTGTCAGCAGTTTACCGGTCATCATTTACTGTGTATATTTGCAGTACATATATCAGTAATAACATAATTAGTTTTCCTAAATCAAGGTAAAAATGTACATCAATGGTTTAAGACCTTTGCCATTTAAACGCGATACTCTTATGTGGCAAGTGGGCACTCTTACCTCTATACCAACCGACAGAACGGTTTACCAGATTTCATGGACATAATGTTTTAAATGCATATTGAATGCAGTGAAAAGGTTTTCGTTTTTATTAGAATTTACTAAAGCGAATTATTAAAATTATTGCTGTTTGAAGATCCACTGTTGATAAAAAAAAAAGCAAAATAACAATAAGTGAAATAACGATAAAAGCATCTCGCTGTAATTGCATTTATAGGAAATTTTTTTATCTTAAAGGCGTATTTTATTTTCGCATTGAAACGCAAATGGAACCGAACTTTATTTCAAATAAATGGTGAATACATTTGGGACCACTCCAAACACATGTTTCAAAATTGAAGATTGATCCTCGTTACAAGTGAAATTAAGATTATCTGTTAATAGATGACTGAATGTAAGTGAGGGTGTAAGAACTTGAAATGTGATTGTTACATATTTGGATCCTCGTAATTGCATTGGAGAAGAGTGTCTGCGAAATGAAGGAATATTACTGGCTCATTGAATATTAAGATTCCTTCACGGGCAACGAGGGTTGAAATTGTACACTTGGTCGTTGATAAGGAAATCCACCACCGAATCGCAGCTGCTATTTCCGCTTAGGCTGTTGTAAAATGTCGTCAACGAGTCCAAGTCCCAGATTTCAAGTTGCAAAGGCGCTCTGATGCAGGTCAGTCATTCCAAATGCATGCAAGCTAGGCAGAAGCGCTGTCAAGCCTATTTCAAATATTCTTCCGGAATCAGAACTATTTGCATCACGTGGGCAAAATGCCACTCGCGTCCGGATCTACGGTCAACGTTATTCTTGTTGTGGACTTTATCATGCAGAAATTCTCTTCTGAGGGCCGCCAATAATTTTTACAGTCTCACGCGGGTATTTTGCCAACGGTGCATTTGGAATCTTGAAAAAGGACACTAAAGCCATCAAAGACGAAATCTACAAAAGTTGCGCAACGATCCTCAGGAAGTTGGATTACTACACCCTAGCAGATATAGGGTGGAGTCCTTCCAGATGGGCGAAAGTTGGTGTTAGTTTTTCTCCGTACAAGCCTTTCTCCAGGTCAGTTCAAGGACAGCCGATGTTTCAGATGGGCGATCTTATCCGAGCTGCATCCCACGCACGACAATACAGATCAGCCTTGAAACTACATACATTACACCGTTTTACGAGTCTATGCTCTTAAAATAACAGAAAAGAGTGAAGACAACAAGCTTTGTAAAATTTAACAAATAATTTATTTCCCTGGAATACAAAGTGAAAAATGAGAAAAAAGAACTTACGGTTTTGCGAATAGATCCAACAATAATCCAAGAATTAAAGACACAAGTCCTAGTAATAAAAATTCCTGAATATAATTCAGTTCAAATCCCGAAGAGATTTAAAATTGAAGGCGATAACGTGTTTATTATGGCCTGCGTCGTACTAATGTGTCACCAGTCGCTTGTTGAATCACAGAAATATTATTCCAGATTTGAACTCAGTATAAATTCCAATGAATGTCTTTATCCAAGAATTGTATCAGAGCACTTTTGTATTTCCAGAGAAAAGAATCACTTGAATTCAATAATTTGAAGAAAATAAAATTCAGCCCAAACTGGACACAACAATTTAAAGTGCCAGATGTTAAAGCACGTCAACTGGTAAAATTCTGAGAGTCACGAGATAATATAGTTATCTGTTTAACCTCAGGTCACAAATTAGCATTTTCTAAAAACAACCATTACCTAATGGAAAACAACTTTCTAGCATGATTTAATGACCCTTGTTTATTTAAAACACAATACCCTATAAAATTCACTTTGGAATCCCCAAATCCCTGACCCAAATCAACATGTTTACCTGCATAATAATTGGGTCAATGAACTCATACCCACAGAGGATAATGAAGCTATTATTAGTTGTTTACATCAATGAAATAAAAATTTTTTAATAAAAGTCAATCAGGTCAAACAGGACTGAACTCAATTTTGGACAAGGTCAAGTCCAGTAAACAATCTTACATTACAACAACATGTAATGAAATAAAATTTTTTTAAAACTTACAGACAAACAATTAAATATACATAACAACCGGTCAACTTGAGCTTGAATACATGGTTTTCTCCGTACAGGTTTCAGACATAGGTAAGTTTGCACGACTCAATCCCGACATCGCCGTTAACGTGCTCGCTTGGAACGTTGAGCTGTTGTTGTTGAATAACATGAACTGTCCAGGTATCGTTCATCTGTAAGCATTGTACAATCGATGTACTCTAACAAGCTGTCGTTCTCCATTTTCAGGGTAAAGACAAAACTTTATTGTTGTTGTTGTTGTTGCTGTAGGGTTTAAGGCCATTTTTCAGCACAGGATATGCTATACATGGCGGCCAGTATAAATGGTGGAGGAAGAACCCGGTAAAACCCAGGAAAGAACCACCGACCCACGAGAAGCTTCTGGCAAGCTTTCTCACATACCCACACTGGCCGAACCCGAGACTCGAACCCACGCAGACAGAGTTGAAATGGCAATGATCCGTGGCCGAGTGATCGCTTTAGACCACTCGGCCACTCTGGGTCCCGGACAAAAGTTTGAAAAGTGAACGAAAAGTTATTTAAGCATCAGAAAATCCTGACCATGACTCGATACTTCGCTTCTCATTATGATATTGACTTTCTAATGCTGACAACTCGGCATGATCAAACAATCAGTATTGCATTAGCATGACAATAATATATTTATCGAGTCGATTCTAAGGGAACAATGAAAGACTGTTTTTCTAAAAATTAATAATCTTGACCAGTCGGATCCCAGCTGTCCAGCATTTTAATATCTTCAACATACTTTTGTTCTGGTATGTATGCATTGGCATCCATGAACGAATTTGTGATGGTAACTGCTTCTCGTTGTTCGAATTTAGTACGCATGACATGACGTATGTATGACCTGGTTACAACAAGGCACGAGCACTCAGTTCACCGCAGTGAATGCAGAACCAAAGCATAGGATATATACAATTTGTCCAGATAGATCTGGTCTATAATCGGAACTTTTATTTATGTTATTTAATTAGCCATGTGTGTGTGTTTGTGTGTGTGTGTGTGTGTGGAGGCTTTTCGGCTGGATCGAAATTTTTATATCAACATTTTTTATATATTACTATATGTCATGCCGAGCAGTCTATCAATCCGCCTGTCAGTTTTTCAGTGCGTCCGTCCGTCTTTCAGTTCTTATAATCCAGTTCCATCTAAACCTTTCAAGAGAGAGAGAGAGAGAGAGATTACTTAAAATGGTGTTCTGAGAAGATGAGTATATTGCAAAGGTTTCGGATCCTAAATGCAGTCCCTTTGGGATGAGGGCCTCCGAGCGAAAGGTTACAGTTTTGTAGGAAGCATGGACCCTATATTGTACTTTGAACTTTATGTACACTGACTGGGAGTGTGCAGCTCCCTGGACAGGAGGAGCTAGGAATCATAGGTCAAATTTTCATTGGTAAAATGGACCCTGCCTTTTAACTTGAACTCTGTTAACACTGTTTACACTGAATGTGGGAGGATGATCATATTTTGTATGTTTCGTGAACATGAATAACAATGAAAGATTCAAATCATGATTGCAATGCAGGTGGCAAGGGCTAATTGCTGGTGGGATGGAGACAAAGGTAAAACACTGTCCAGATAGTTGCGATGGCTATTTAATTTTGTTTTATTTTATCCAAAGAAGCATACTCCTGTCCGATACCGCCCTTCATTCCTTTGAATAGAGTCGCCAACTTGCCACCAGATGGATGCGGTTTTGAATCCTGCTTAGATCAAGCCGAGCTGATACCCTAGGTGTGTCACTGGGCATGGCCGTACAACCCAGTTGCCATGGCGTGTCATTGGGTAAGGCCATACAATCCAAAACGACTACCCAAAATTTTGTTCCTGATTTACATTTATTGCATAGTTATAATCCAATGACTAAAGATAACGCACTTCCAAAATAAAGAATAGTATGCATGTATATATGTATGTATGTATGTATGCGTGTGTGTGTGTGTGTGTGTGTGTGTGTGTGTGTGTGTGTCCACCGAGAGTGGACAGCTACAACTGGCTCTCTATTCAAAGTCTTTTCTGGTGGATCAGGCTGCGGAGCAGTTATGCTCGTTCCCCGGCTGAGAAGGCATATGGCAAGAGCGGTGTAGATTGTTCAGAGAATAAGGTCAGGTGCAGTAGGAAAATGATGGCCAGTCACTGCATCTGGACTCGTTTCCAAACGTCTCGATATTGTCGTGCCTGTGGATTCAAAATGCCTGGACGAGAATGTGAGATACTTTGCGCAACTTTCCTTACACTTAGCAGAAGGTTCGGATGCACTGGCAGATGTAGCTGCAGACTTGCGCACAGGTGACTCAAGGCATAGGGTCACTTTTCATTGTGCTGAAGCAGCGGTGGAACTCTTCAGCCCGCTGGTGACTTAGCATGATCTCGCTGCTCACATCCGTAGCACGATGAAGAGGCTAGAAAAGGTGCTCTAAACATTTCCTTCTTCACCTCAACCCTAATCGGCATACCGTAGCTGACTGGGATCGCACCTTAGCGGTTGAAAACATAAGAAGACAAAGATGACGCAAATCACATTCATTGCCTGGAACGTTCGCATATTAATGGACAGTACATGGACAGATAGACTAGAGAGAAAAGCAGTGGTAGCTAGTAAAGAACTGACCACATTCAACATCCAGATAGAAGCCTTAACGGAACGTGGCCAAGTTGATTAAAGAGAAAGCATGAAAGTTGGAGTCGGCTGCACCATCTTCCAGAATGACAAAAGTAAAGAAGAGAGACGTGAAGCTCGTGTTGGGTTTTCCATCAAATCACAGCTAACCAGCTAGCTTACAATTCTCTCAAAGTGTGTGAATGACAGACTAATGCTAATGAGACTCCAACTGTCCGAAAAAAAAAGACATGTAAGAATTATCAGCGCCTATGCACTCACCATGACCAACCCAGATGAGATCAAGGACAAAATATTATGACGATTTAGATTCTCTTTCTCTGAGAAGGCGAATGACCTGCTGTCAAATGGTGAAGCACATGGAGTCGGGGAATCTTCTTGCTGTCCATAGCCGGCAGAATATTAGCAAGAATAATGCTTAATTGCCTTGTGCATCATATCGATAAAGGACCATTCCATGAGAGTTAGTGTAGCTTCAGTGGACGAGGTGCCACTAACATTGCAGCTCGTCAGTTCGGGGAGAAATGCAAGGAACAGAGCTTGAACCAGTACACGATATTCATCGATCTGACAAATATCCGCTGACACAGTCAGCCTTTGGGGCCATTGGAAGATCGTGTCAAACATTGTTTGCACAGAGGGAGTCATCGTGATCGTTCGGCAATTCGAATATAACATGCTTGCTCGTGTCATGGACGACGGCGAGCCTTCGGAACCATTCCTAGTTACCACTGGATCAAAATAAGAATGTGTTGTGGCCCAAACCCTATTCAATATGATATTCTCTGTCACATATACTGATACCTTCCGTGACTATGACACTGTGATCTGCATTAAATACCGTACTGATGGCAAGATTTTAGTTCTGAGTAGGCTGCAGGTAAAGACGAAGTTACCTAGAGTGGCGGTTCCTGAGCTCCTATTTGCTGACGACTCTTCATTGAATGCCAAATCTTACTCCGGCATGCAATAGGGTATGGACTGTCTTTCTTCAGCTTGCAACATTTTCTGTCTCACAATCAGTATCAGAAAGTCAAAGAGATGCATCAATCTGTACTAGAAAAGCCATAATAAGTAGAGTCTACACTCACAGAAAATATCCAACTTGTCCTGGCCGTGGACAAGTTTGTTTATCTCTCCTGCACACTGTCACGTGCAGACCATCAATGATAAAACCAACGTCAGAAGTGCTAAGGTCCCGTTCAACAGTTTCGCATTTTGCAAAGGATTTGATAATTAAAGACAAGGAATTTCCTGGATTGTCCTCACTAGTTATTTTAGTTAAAGAAGATCATGTTTGTCTTAAGTATTTTTAATATGATACTTTCAATTCCTTTTATTTTGGAGAATAATTGACGGGGGTAGTTTGGGTTAGTGTATTCAGTGGGCCTTACTTCAGATGTACACCTCTCAAAAGACTGCTAGCTCCGGTTGGTTATTTTCACTTCCTGGAGTTCAAATATAAATTGTGGAAAAAACTAGAGGATAAACTTATTTTGATTTTACTTTTAGATATTTTATAACTAATTCATTGTACTTTCAGAAGCTCGTATATCTAATCTTGCAAACTTAATTTTCCCAATCGTAATAACTGCTAAATTACTTTGGATTAGTTCAAGGCCACTTTTCAAGTACATTGGACCAGCCATTTTATCACCTGTATGCTTTAACTAGTAATGTACATAGTTTCCATAATGACCACATGTAAAAAAATTTAGTCATAATACATGATAGCAGCATAGAGGAATGCCATCATTCTCCCCACTGTGCATATTGCTAATAAAAACAATTTCACTTTATACCGGTCCCTATATCACAAGTTCATAATAACCGCAGAACGGCACCTAAAGCAAGTGTGGAATTGGCATACTAAGCGCAAAAGTGTGGGAGCGCAGATGCATCAGTCTAAAAACAAAAGGAAGGTCTACAAAAACTATTGTATTTCCTACTCTGCTGTATGTTTGTGAAATTATGTTATATAGATGCCAGATGCAATCCTGTCACGTTCTCCAATCATACAGAAGATATTAAGTTTTAGGGTTAAAAAATACGACGTTTTTTTCCTCTAACAATCTCGGACGCAAAGTAGATGTTCACGGCATCGACGCCACAACAATTGGCGTGTATTCTCATTTGCATATCAATCAAAATGTGGGGTCTGAATCTATGTAACTTCACGTATATACCTTCCAAACATATAGTACTTGCTTTATTCCTCAGAAATGACAGATAGTATACCGAACGATTCGCTAAAGTGGTTATTTCTCAATAAAAATGTTCGAAGTTGACTCTTTTGCAAGACGGAACGTACAGTGATCGTTTAGCATCGGCTCACATGGAGCGGGCAATCCAGGTAAAGGCTTAAGCGCCAACCTATCGGAGCGTCGTTTTCCCTAAGCTGTATATGTTAATTCCTTAGCATTGTTTTCAGAATTTATTTTTATGTCAGAATAACGAATATACATATTGATGTCTTTTTCCTTTCTGGTATCAACCATCGCCGAATACTGTCTGTAATTACTGAGGAATAAAGCAAGTACCACATGTTTGGCAGGTATATACGTGAAGTTACATAGAGTCAGACCCCACATTTTGATTGATATGCAAATGAGAATACACCAGTTATTGTGGCCTCGATGCGGTGAACATCTAGAGAGAGGTGTGTTGAAATCCTAACCAAACTGTCTCGGGCTTCCAGGACCGGCTAGAGATTCGGCGAACGTTGATAAAAACTACAAAATAACAAACATGTTTGATCCCTTTCCATGTTGTCGCGAAGATGCATGAGGATACATTAGGTCACCTCGCCTCATCATCCAATCAAATTACGTTAAAAAAATCTGAAGCCTCGTTCTGGAGTTACAATTAAAACTGATTTTAACCAGAACCTAGTTTGGCGAACTCATCACCGAGTCATGCGAGAGGTCTGGTTGAAAGAGATCACATGGGTACGAAATACCGAGGATGAATAGAATGCGTACTGTCGGTGTTCATGGGAGAAAGAATGGTATAAAATTATTGAAGCCCGTTGTTGTTGTTACATCATAGTAGCTTCACTGATGTCAGAACGCCTCGCGGACGTGGGATCACTAATAGCAACGTAGGCAATACCTTAAGGATAGTGAAACCAAATGATTTATTCAAATGTTTCCTTAAAATGATGCAGGAATAACATGTCAAATTTAATTTCCAACACTTACTCGACTCTCATCAGAAAGATACTTTGATCCTTAAATTTCTTATGAGGTATAATTAATTATACGTATGGTCTTTTGTGTGTGCGTGTGTGTGTGTGTATATGTGTGTGCCAGTGTCTTGGGGGAATGTAACGGCACTTTACAATATTATTGGTTATATCGTGCCTAGGAAAGAGGAACTAAGTGCCTTTCCCAAAGACACATCGAGACAGCGGACTTTACCGCGGCTCCATGATAATACATGTTACATACAGAAAAAATAACATTATGGGTCTATTGTTTCTAAATTACATGTGCGCACGTTTTTCTCACCCAATTAACATTTCCCATTTCATGTGTGTTAGTAATACCTATTTGGAGGAGATCCTTAAGATATTTTTTAAAGATCGATTTTCAAATCCTTATTCCTCGATCATGGCCTAACTCTTTAAGTTAGAGTTCAACTATGTTTAGGAAAATGTAACATATAAGCCGTGTACGCAATAACTCATGCTCGTGTAACATATATGTAGTTGTAAGACAATCGTGCAAATATTTTGAGGGGTTGAAGTATGCTGGAGAGGTGGGATTGGGAGAGGTGAGACTGGGCCACGTGGTAAGAGTGAACCGGGTGTGACAAACCAGAATGGAATGCATGACTTCCTCCCCGCGTTTTCCATGCATGTAGTGTCCACTGCGAGTTACAAGGTGGGTTTTGTAGAGAAAAATTAATACCCACGGACTTAATCAAATGTTTTGAACTTTTAAAGACTGCTCTAAAGATTACGTGACAGTATTTCCTAATTTTAAGATAATTTTGATTAATTCTTTTTCTTCTTTACAATTACATTAGTAAGGATTTGATGCCACAGCGGCAAAATTTATACATCGATATCCGAACACAAGGAACACAAGGCAGGTACGGTTCCTATGGGGATGGAGCCAGAGCAATCCAATCAACTAAGCAACTTGAGGCATATAGACTTGTATCTCTTATAACATAGCCCACTTGTGTATCAGGCCTCTAATTGAATTTGAAGCCGTTATCATAAGTTGATAAATAAAAGTCAAGCAAACGCTACTTTAATTATTCTTTCGCTCTGATTTTTATTTGCCAATCTGGCTCTTAAAAATAACAATAAAAGAAGCCCTGAATATATGAAGTTTAAATATCCGCCCAATATAATCTCTAAACCAGAAAATGTAATGGTTGTAGAAGTACTATAAATTGCATGTACGCCGTGCCGTCAAGGTCTCAAAGGAATGTTTCGTATTCTGAGCTGCTCCTACCCAATACCCTTCATTTTCAAGATAGATGGTGGGCGTAAGACTAATACTCATAATTCTTGTGTTTATAAAAATTCACTCAGAAAGTCTGCAATTAGGTTTACAACGCAGATAATCGGGCTTGGAAATGGATTTGTTGAGTACCTGAGACATACAGAGTAGATCGACTACTACACTTGCGCATAAAATGAACGGCTAACTTAGTTTACGTGCTTATGTATGTCTGCAACAGATGTAATAATCTAGATATCGAGAAAGTTGAGGGGTTAATGAGAAATCACGACAATGTGTTATAATTTGGGCGAACTTTATGAAGGCATTGGGCTCATATTATTTGTCTGAGCAGCCTTTGTATAGAAAAATATTCAAAAAAGCCCTTAATTATCGGAAATGAGCACTATAAAAGAGGGGTTAGGGTGATATTGAGTCAGTTAAGAAGATATCAATTGCTTAAGGAATTTACATGAAAATCTTTATGAACATCTTATAAGCATGCTTTCCGCTAAAATTATTGGCTACTTTTCATGTGTTTCTTTGCTGTAGAATTATTCTCATTTTTCTGCAAATTGTCATCCTTCGATGAAAATTCCTCACAAAAGCTGTCCATTGAGAAATAAGTTTTCAAACTTGGCCTACTTCTCGGGTTTTAAAGGACACGCGCGAGATTAGGTAGTTGACTTTAAAAGGCGATTTTAAGACATCTTCACTCTGGATTTGAACGAACGGTGTCTGAAAGTAAAGATGCATACCTATGTGCTTAATAGTTTACTTCCTAAATGAATGTAATCCCTTTCAAAACACCTTTAATCAGTATCCCTGGCAAAGTATACGCCCAAACATAAACACTGGTAAAAGATCGTGGGATAATTACTGGACAATGTATCAACTAACCCTTCCTTTAGTACGATGCACGTGGAAATCACGCCAGAGTTACGCGAGTGCACTTCTTATAATTTTGCAATGTGGCATACAATGACAAAGAATCCGCGATCAAAATATGAAAGTAATTATTTTTTTAATTTCGTTGTATTTCTATTTTATCCTCCCTCATATTTGTGCTTCTATGGAACTATATTTCATTTTAAATATCCAAATCTATAAGGTTTAGCAAAACAAATTATTTAAACCGAGATATCCAGTTTAATTATATTACAGTTAAAGATTTTAAATTTGAATATAAATTCATATTAACCGAATACAATTTTCTTATTTTCATGGCAAGCACTCTATTGTTCATGTGTGGCTAAATGTTTGAGGACAAAAAAATAACAAGGAAACGTATAGTTATGCGTGAGTTGGATCTAGAATACAGAAAAAACACTCACCTGCGGACAACTCTTTTTATATCGATTAATTTTAGATAATCTAATCAAGCAACTTGAGCCGTTTTTGTTATCTCTGAAAGTTTCTCAGTGCGTTGAGTTGGTGTCGATATTTCTCGTGAAGTAAGGCCATATCTGACAGATTATGCATGATAAGTAAAAAACATAACAATATAGTACCACACCTCACGTGCATACTTAACAGATATGTTCTTCATTCAAGGGAAATCTCAGCACAAGATCATTACATTTAACAAATTTTCCGAATATAAAAGAAGTTAAATCATATTCTTAGGATTAAAGAATTTGATACGTTAAAAAAAAAAAAAACAGATGCATTTTTCAATTTAAGAATTAAATGCCTCGTCTGCATTTTTAATTCCACTCACGCATAACTGATAGGTTCTTGTCAAGGTTTACTCTTTACAGCATTTTGTGATGCATAACAGCTGGTGGCCGTGACATAAGTAGTATACATAGATGAGGTTCCTAATCCCAGAGACCCCCTACCCCCCAAAAACTTAATACGTTAAAATTTTTGTCAGCATCTTTTTTAGCTTAAAATGATGACTTTCATATTTCTGACAAAATATGTTTTGTCCAGGGTAGGAAGTCTCTGGGATTAGGAACAACTCATCTATGTATACTACTATTACAGCCCCTATACTTATTAGCTAAAAAAGTAATGTTATTATTTTTATAGTTTAGACAAAATTTCATATTAAACAATAAAATATTATATATAATGTATCACTATAATCCAATCCGACATGTTGGATTTGATCTGACAAACAAATTTTGTAAGAGATTTAATTCAATCAAATCAGCCTCAAGCTATACTGGTATAAAACCTAAAATAATAAGCGATTGTATTAAAAAAGTTGGTTACCATATCTCACCAAAATATGGATCAATATGGTTATTCGCGACTGAAAATGATATGAGAATAGTAGGTTGGACAGATGATGTGATGACATTTATTGACAATATGGTTGATATTTTATTTGATAATGATATTTCTAAAGCTGTACAAAATTAAACATCTACTGTTGTAACCCATATTTTATGATAATCTTTTTCATATCTGCTGACTCTCATTGGCAGAATATCTGTTAACATACTGTCAATAATACGGAACTCGCGTATTAAATCGTCCATATCATATTTTATACCACGCAAATAAGATCGTATTTGATCAAGTAATTTTTTATAGGTGATACTTGCTGTTTTACAAGCATGTTTTTTAGTTGCAAAACGAGGTTCAATTTTTTTACATGCTTTTGCAAGAGAAACATCAACGCCGGATATTATTAACAAAAACGGATTAAATGATGCTCCACTTGAAATTATACCAGAGCTAGTCATTAACAACGGCAAATATGATATCACTCGAAGTATTCTGTTATAGTATTTGTAACATTTTTTCACGCACCAAAGTTTTTTTTTATGATAATATCTGTAATATTACATTAGAGCGTCCACATCTTGTTTTGGAATTTTATCTGAAATATGATTAAAAGCAACTATATGTTTTCATTATATAATATATGTTTACAGATTTTATACAATAGTGCCAGTCCCGGAGTTTGATTTATTATAATTAACTTAATCGAAGTGTTTCAGTGACAAATTCCAGACACCACCAGTAAGACGTTACGGTTACAAATTTTTTATCAGATGGTGTCAGTAGAAATATTTCTTCAGCATCTTTATTTAATATAATAGATACAGTTCCAGATAAACTATCGATTGAATGACGCCATAGATATGTGGTAAATATACTAAATTTTGCACCGCTAAATATGGACAGCCTATATACACCAGTGACTTCTACGGTATGTTTGATAGTGTTATTTTGCGGTGTCCATTTTGCTGATCCTGATGCTACTGTGTATACCATATTGATTATCTGCTTGTGAGGAATTTTAATCAGATTCGTTTTTTCAATGATATTAGGATTTCCGCTAACAATATCGTTTAGTTTTATGTTAATTTCCAAAAAATTCATTAATAGATTTGTTTATATTTCGACGAAAATTCAAGAATGTTTGTATGTGATTGGAAAAATCAGTTCTAAATGCATTAATTCCATCGTTTATTAGAATATTAATATCGCCGACGTATTTTTTTGTTGCAGCGTCGAAATCTAATTCTGGTGTTCTGAGATCATTAATAGCATTATTATTCATATTGAGAAATGCACGCATTATACCACCGCGCACTAACACATACTTAGATTCTTGATCGTCGACGTATTTTTTTGTTGCTGCGTCTGATTCTGCAGCTGGGTCTCCAAGGTATGTAATTTTTTTTTCCTGACATGATAATATTACTTGTAACTATCCCACCTATTTTATCAAGTTTATTATCATCAACATACTTCAACTGTAAATAACTTACCGCTTGAGTTTGATTTAAGTTTGCTGGTGGATACCTGGTCTCCAAATTTATATTTTTTTTCCCTGACATATCTAAGTTACCGCTTAAAGTTCCACCAGATTTATCTAGTTTATTATTGTCAACTGATTTAAGTTGTTCATAACTAACAGCTTGTGTATTAACGACATTTATTGGTGGATAATCTGTTTCTAACTCTAGTACTCGTTGATTTGACATAAACAAGTTTCCCGTCATTGTGTCGCCGGAATTTTTTAGATAGCCTGATAAATCAACCTTACCGTCTGTTATTGTTGTACTTTCAGCTGATGAATCTCCTACTAATTTTCCAAATTTTGTATAATAGCTCATTATTTATTTATCGTCTGACAATTTTTTTATATAACATAAAATTGTATAACAATAATGGCAAAATCATCGATATTAAACTTTGATACAGAGCGGTTGGTGAAACATAAACATAACAATGAACTTCCAGATTGTCATTATCTTATTGTTAGAAGAACTGGATCGGGGAAAACAAACTTGCTTATGAATTTACTTCTTGGAGATAATTTTAACTACGATCGCATTTATATTTACACAATTAATCCACAACAGGATAAATACGAGCTACTTAACAATTATAATGACAAACTTCGTGATGATCTTGAGGCTGGTGAAGATTTTTTTGTTATTAAACAACCAGAAGAACTTGTTCCAGTTAATCAACTTGATTCGTCCGAACACAAGATAGTTGTTTTTGATGATATTCCGCTAAACAACGAAGAAATGAATAAAATAAGATCATATTTTTTACTATCACGTAATAAGAAATGTAATTCTATTTATCTCGCCCAAGGTTTTTATAATGTTGACAGATTTATTGGGCGAAATACTGGTTGTTTTATATTATTTCCAGGACTTGACAATGTTGACGTTAGAAATATCGCGAACGAGCAATGTGGTGATGTAACAAAAGATAAATTTATTGAATTGTATCATAAAGCAACGCAAATAAATATGACTTTTTTTTGTTTGATAAATTAACAAATGATACTAGTAAAATGTTTCGATGTTGTTTTGAAAAATACATACAGTAATTTTTATAGAAAATAGTATAGAATTAATGGAAAGACAAGCAAAGTACAGAAAACATATAGAAAATCTAAAAAAAACTTGCGCAATCTCAGGCAAAATTTAAGCAGCAAGTACAGCAAGCACGACGTGGCCAAGTGGTTGCAGCAGAAACAACAGCCGCCGCTCTTAGACCAGTTGCTGAAGCTTTACTTGGAAAACAACCTGAAACTAAACCATTATCAGAAGAAGAAGTTAAAAAAATACAAGAAAAAGATTTACTCGGACTAGTTAAAGAACAACAAGAAACAGCTGCTGGAAAAATTATTGCTAGATCTAATGAGGAGAGAATAAGATTAGCTGAGGCACTTGTAGCAAATATAGCTGATCCTGCTGCAAGACGAACTGAACTAAGAAGGTTGTTGAATAATCCACTGGAACTTCAACAAAGATTAGCAGAAGTAGCAGTAGTTAGACCAATTGAGAGAAGGTTAGAACAAGAAGAAGAACTTAGAAGAGAGAGAGAAAATATAGAAGAAAAGAGAAGATTTGACCATGATTTAGCAAATATAGATAGCGAAATAAGAGATAACGAATATAAAGATTTTAATAAAAAATATAGTGAATTTAGTGGTGTGAGAATACATCATGTTGGAAAAGATGAATTTAAAGCTGACAAAAAAATTGCAAAATTAAAAGAAATAAAAAAAGAGGGTGATGAGCATCTCAGCAAAGTAGTTTTAGAAAATAGAAATTACTATAATGACATTAAATTATATCGACATGGAATTATCGCTGATCTTTATATTAAGGCTATTGATAATATAAGAAATAAACAATACCGTTGTGATAGTCACCTTAGCAGCTTAATTAATGAAGCAAAATTATTAGATGAAGGACAAGAAGAATCAGCATATTCACTGCAAGCTTCTATGATGACTGAAGAAGATTTACAAAAACCAGTTGAGGAAGAGAATGAAAATTATCGTAAAAAATATAAAAACCAAGTAAAATACGAAAAAATGTCATCAGAATATTTTGCTTTTATGGAAAATAATGACATTTCTGACGTTGATAATATGTATAATTGGAAAAAAGATAAATACGATAATCTCATTAAAAAATTAACTGATATCATAACAAAAAATGTAGAAGCTTACAAAGAAATTGATACAGCTGAAATAAAAGATGTTGAAAGACTTTCTGAAAAAGCTAGAGATGCTGTTATTGCTGGTGTTTTTAAAAATACTGCATCAAAATTTAGAGATAAAAAATATGTTGAAAAAGGAGGGTACACTTTAAAAAAATTATTTGAACATTATGGTAATGATCGATTAAAGAAAATTGAAAAAGAAAAAACAGGAACTGGAGTTAGAATATTTTCATCAGTTACTGAAATGACTGGCAGATTAATGCTATTGATATCATCAAAAGAAGCTGGAAATGTTGGTGCTGAAATTGACAATGAAATTATTGACATACTTGATAATTTGAGATCAGAAAATTTATTAACATCTGATGAATACAAAACTTTACAGCGCGAATTAATCGCGGCAATTTAATTTTATAAATTTGTGTAATGATTTAATATAACAATTTTATATTAAAAAAATGTCAGCAACATTATTACTAGACTCTAGCTAATCTGATAAAGATAGCGCAAATTTGTATGTAAAGTATATTCCGCCAATAGAACTAGATCGTGAAAAACAATATGAAATTGGATTAATTTCCTGTACTTGCTGGAATTCTATGGCTAATGTAAAAACTGGAGTAAATGATGAATTTACATTTACTGTTCCTATACGTACTTCACCATTTGTCACGTGGAAAACAATTAAAATTCCACAAGGAGCTTATAATATCACTGATCTAAATGAAATAATAAAAGAACTTATAACAAAAAATAAAGGTATAGTTGATAATTTTGAGCTTACACCAAATTATAATACGTTACGCGCTAGAATAAAATTAAAAGATATAACAGTTAGTCTTGTATCGCAAACAAGTATCGCACCACTAATAGGATTTTATAATTATGTATATCTTGCTCTTGATCGTGATAATCCCAAAACGTATGACGGCCAACTGCCAGCAAATATAACTGACGTAAACGCAATATTGGTAAATTGCTCTATTGCATCTGGATCTTATTCAGCTAAAGGTAGTAAAGAACAGACGATATATATAGTTTTTCACCAGATGTTCCGCCGGGATCTCTTATGCAAATTAGTCCACGTCAAGTTATTTATTATCCGTTAAACGCTGAAAATCAAATAACAGAAGTAAATATGCAGTTGACAGATCAGTCTGGAAGACAGTTAGATCTTAATAATGAAGTTGTTACTTATTATTTACATTAACGAGAACAATAGTAAACATATTTTCTAAGACAATAAAATTATGCAACCTCAGATATAATGAAACAGAGAAAAAAAGTTTATCGAAGAAAAATAGTAGGAGGATTTTTGGGAAATATATTTGCTAAAATTATAGAAAATGCTCCAGGAATACCTCATAAAGTTGCGCCAATTGCACTTGACGCATCAAAAGCAGCAGCAGGAAGGGTGAACCCTACAACTTTTTGCCTGAACCGTTAAGTAAAAATAAATAACAAAAAATAAGGGTCAAAACGATAAACCGAGCCTTCTAACTATATTATTACCTTTTAGTTTGAAAAACGAATAATAAATCTTTTGGGTTAGCTCATTTTTGTTACTTCATTTTTGACTTTTGCTTTAATGCGTTTAGTTTACCCGGTAGATCTCGTACAAAGTTGTAGAGTTCACCCTTCCTGCTGCTGTAATTTAAACAATTATTATAAATATTATTAATATGGTTGTCATCGGAGAACCACACTCAGCTAGATTAGCACGAGAAAGACTAGAAGTAATTAGAAAATATTTACCTGTTCGTGATGCTGTCAAGCAACAATTACAACAACGACAAGAATCTCATGTTGAATTTGAGGAGGATACAAAACAGTTATTTAAACCTATTACAGAGACCACTAAAGGTATTCAACCTGTGTTAGAGAAAACCGCTGAAGAAACTGGAAAAATAGCAAAAAGAACAAAACAGACAAAAAAGATTCTTAGAGAACTTCCAGCCGAAATATCTGCTGCGATGCCAGTCCCGGAAATACCTGAGGATGCAGACCAGGCAGAAGAAGGTGCTGAAGCACTAGCCCTTGAACCAGAAGTTAAATTAATAGATAAATTTAATGAAGATACTATTAAAGTAATTAATAGCCTTAAACTACAAGGATTAGCTGAATTTGCTGTAGATGGTTTTATTCGAAGAGGTAAATTAATGAAACCTGAATACGCTAAAGATATTAAAACCCGTGACCAGTGGCAAAAAACATTATATCGCATGCGCATGAATGTTGAGCAAGCTAGAGTTGATGATCCATTATATCAGAAATATATTGAGGAAATTGATCATTTAATCCGATTAAAAAAAGAGGAGAAAAAACAAAGTAAAAAACCTTCAAAACAAACAGCACCAAAATCACAAATACCAGTTCTATCTCCTACACCAAAGAAAACAACGTCACCGAAACCAAGTGAAGAGGAAGAAGAAGAATTTCAAGACGCTCCCGGCGTAATTGGAAGTGGTTTAGGAAGTGGTCTTATTACTTGTCCTAATAATATCCTTGCTGATGTCGATCGATTAGAAATCCTCATTGGAGGAAAACGAGCTGGTAATAATTCCCCAGACATAATTAATGAAGCAGCCGATATCTGTGGACGATTATTTACAGGCGGTATCATGGACGTTGATGTTTATCAGTCTCTTATTAATGAAATTGCCGATGACTACTACAGTGACTGAGTACGTAATTAAATACAATTACTATAATAAAATGATCGTACATAGTACTCAACGTGGACCAACTATGGTCAGGGTAATAAATTCAAGATTACCAGTATACAAGACAACCTACGGAGATGGACTAGGTGATGTTGTTCAGGGTCTATTTAGAAGGATAGCCCCAAAAGCAATACCGATCGCAAAGCAACTGGGAATGAAAGCTATTGATGTTGTTCGTGAAAAAGGTATTGGTGTTGTTGGTGATGTTGCTGGTAAAGCATTTTCAGCGATCAAAGATAGACTAGCACGATTAATACGACGAAAACCTCAGACACCAGTAAAATTACCTAGTACAGAAGTTATGCCTGCAAATGTCAGTAAAATAATAAATCAAGTTGCTAATCAAAAACTAGCAGAGTTGGCTGATGTACCAATATCAGAAAAAGAAAAAAATATAACCGCTAGTCTGATAGCAGGAAGTGGTTTCACTTCCCGAAGTGGTCTCACTTCCCGAAGTAATCTTCGTTTTAGACGATAATAAATATAATAAAGATGTTCAAACGTATATCTGATCCCGCATTTGACATGGACGCACCAGTACTTAAAGATGAGTCTGTGCGTGATTATCAGTATTATTCTTACGACGCACGAATTCCAGATCAGCGTGGACGAATTGAATTACAGGTTCAGGATACAAGTAGATATTTCTTACCCGCTGAAGCATTTATTGAAGTCGAAGGTGAAATTTTAAATATTGCTAATCCTGCAGCACCAGTAACATATGGAGACGATGTTAGGGTTGGTTTTGTTAATAATGGTATTATGGCATTATTTGACAGTGCAACGTACATGATTGACGGAAAAAATATTGAATCTATTCAGAAGGACGTTGACGTTGCAACAACAAAACTTGGTCTTGCAAGATATAGTGATGATTATTCAAGATCAACTGGTCCATCAATGATGTTTGTAAAGGATACTTCTAACTACCCTGACAATAGACAATATAATATAAGACGACCAAGAAATGCCGACGATACCGCTGACGCTGCTGTGTGGCCGGTGGTTCATGGTGCTAATCCAGAATTTAACTTAGGATTTGCAGCACGTCGATCAATGTTGAAAGGTAACAGAAGAACGTTTTCATGTTCAATTCCATTGTCACATATCTTTGGATTCTGTAGAAATGTCAGAAAAGTAATTTTCGGAGCTAAACATACAGTTGTACTTGTACGAAAAGCAACCGACAACGATGCATTATGGAGACCCATTGGTGATCCTGGCAAAGTAATTCTTACAAAACTTTCATTGTGGATGCCGGTGATGACTCCATCAATAACTGAAGAAGATCGTCTACTCTCTTTTATAAATCAAGGTGGTAAATCAGCATTATCGTGGTTAACAATGACCACAGATGCTATCCAGAGTAATATTAATGGTTTATTTACGTGGCAAATAGCATCACAACAAGGTGTTTCTGCACCACGACATATATTTATTGCATTTCAAGATGCTGCACGGGTGGATGATCAAAAACGTAGTATTATGATATTTGATAATCTTGGTGTTTCCGAAGTTTCCTTAAGAATAAATGGACATCAAGAACCATCCGAGGATATTTTACTGAATTTCGATCAAAATCATGTAGCACGTGTATATCACCGTCTAATGACGTTCATGGGTCGTGATCAAAATGTTGATACTGGTTTACAAATATCACAATTGGATTTTACAACATTATACCCAATTTATTATTTTTCACTCGAACATTTAGATTTAACCAGACAATCTGTAGTCGATATACATTTTCGAGCTCATGTTAATAGAGATATTGGAGCTATTGCCAATTACAGGGCAATTGCTGTCATACTCAGCGATAAATCGATGTTACTTGAAGGTGCTGGTGGACGAATGAGAGTCGTTGATGCTCCAGTAGAAAACATGTAATTAGATTATTTATAAATATTATAATGTCGTATAATAATGTTAGTGTTAGTCTGACTCCTGGTCAGATTAAAAAGATACAATCAGCATCAAAAAATAATTGTGGATTAAAAGTATTGCTAAAGAGAAGATCAGAAAGCCAAAAAATCAAATAAAGGTATAAAACTTAATCTTTCTGCGGGTGCCATTAAAGATGTCATTAAGACGGGTGGTATATTTCCACTTCTTGCTGCTATACCAGCATTAATAGCCGCTGCAGCTCCAGCTGTTGCAAAAGCAGCTGCATTAGGTGCTGTTGGAACTGCTGCTGGAATGGCATTAAAGAAGGCAACCGGACAGGGAATAAAACGAACACCAAAAAAAAAGGGAAGGGGTCTAAGATTACCAGGGACCCCACACTGGTACGGAAAAGGCCTAAGATTACCGGGAACAGTTTACTAATATCTCCTATGTCCAATTTTGATTTACTAGATGCTGCTAAAAAATTAAAAATAAAAAAATTTAGAGGAGTTTTTATGCGCGATCAATTACCGAAACAACCAAACAATATTGAAACAGGTATTATTAATCTCGATGAAAATTCTGGTCCAGGCACGCATTGGGTCGCTTATGCAATTGATCCACGTGGAATTATTTATTTTGATTCATATGGACTAGCTCCACCAAAAGAATTCTTAAAGTATATTAGCGGCTATCAAAGTACTCCAATATGGTATTCAACATTACCTACACAAACATTAACTGATCCACCAATATGTGGTCGAGAAGTACTTAACGTACTTGATGCTGTATCAAAATCAACAAAACCACCCCACAAAGTTGTACATGAATATACTACGACGTCACATTTAAACAGACATTAGTAAATATAATGGTGGATATTTATGGAAGATCTTCTCGTGGTAAAGGTCATCAGCAAGTTGATTTATCTAAATATGCAACTCTCGATCAGCTCAGAAATGAAATTGATGATTTATTAAATATAACCAGTGTGGATCAAAATGAAGTAGTCGTTTTTCAGGATAAAGAAGGACGATTAAAAACTAGTAATATACAACTGCCAGATGTACTTATACGAGTTCCTAATGCAGTTGATAATATAGTTACTTTTACTGATCAGGGTAAAATACAAGATTCCGGTACGTCAGTCAACGATTATATTAAGAAAGCTGGCGATCTATTTACAGGAGATATTAATATGAATCAGAATAAAATCACCGACATTGGAAATCCAACCGCAGATGCAGACGCCGCAACAAAGAAATATGTCGACGATCAAGAATCTAAATATGTACTGACCAACCACGGTATAATGCGTGCATTTTTCGACATGAATAATAATGGCATTAATAATCTTAGAACACCGGAATATGATTTTGATGCTGCAACGAAAAAGTATGTTGATGATAAGGAAATTCCTATTTCAACTTCGTTAAAAACAATCGGTGATGAAATGACTACACTTAGTGTTACTTTTTATAAAAATTTAGAAACGTTATTAAATTTTCGTAAAAACATAAACAAACTCATTAAAGATTTTTTTGGTGATCCACCAACCGTTGACATAAAACTAGCCGACATTAACACGAAACTTAATGATATTGCCAGTGGAATACCTAATATTGTTCAAAAAACTAATCTGATTAAAATTCCACACGGACAAATTAAAAATATCGTATACACAGTAGCATCAGGACAATCAACCTGGACACTACAAAATAATACTATCAAATATACCGCAGAAGTTACTGGTATTTACAGGCTGTCCGTATTTAGTGATGAAAGATTTGCTATAATTAACAGACATATATTGCGTCATTCAACTGATTCTCTCTCTGGAATTGTATCTATATTGTTAATAAAAAATGTTGAAGAAACATTTATACTGAGAATATATGATCAAACAATAACCTCAGTGCCTTATTGGTGGCATATGGAATTTGTGGCTGAAACACCGCAATTAATCACTTAATATAATAATAATGGATCAACCTCAGTCTCGCATTGACGTTCAACTTTACAGATGCAATCAAGTATGTGAGCGTCTCACTAAACTAAATAATTTTATCGACTATTATAACAAGAAAATAAAAAAATATAAAAGACGTATAGTTGTTGTTGATGTATTTGTTTACTCGGTTTCTGCTGTTATTACTGGAACAGGATTATTATTATCAACATTGACGATGACAGCACCTACTATTATAACCATTATCGTTTCAGCATCAACGACTATTGCTGGAGTTCTCGGTATTATAACAAAAAAGATACATACTTGTACAAATGCTAAATTGCACGATTATATGATTAAATTACACACAGTGGCAGAGGCATGTTCTAAATTATCTTTGTATATTTCTTCATGTGTTAGTGATGGTGAAATATCCGATACTGAATTTGCGATGATTATGAAAACCTATGATGACGCTTTTAAGGTGATCGCTAATGATTTTAATGAATTAAATAATAATGATAATAATAATGACAAACAGGGAGTTACTTCAGCAGATCGTCACTAATACAACTCCGTCAAAAACTACTATGATATCGTTAAGTTCGACCAATCCTGAGTTTAGTGTCAATTTTCCAACATCAATTCCTGCAAAAGAAATAGCATTAGCGCAATTACGAGTTTATTATAGCTGGCCCAATATTAGATCAAAACCATTTGGTGGACTACAGCCAAATAATTCATTAGTATTCGCTAATAAGAATAAACCTGATGGAACTCCTGATTGGCAAGTAGTTGCTATTCCAACGGGCAGTTATCAAATAGAACAGATTAATGATGAGTTCCAACGCAGAATTAAATCTATTACAGGAAAAGAATCAAAAATAGCAATTACTGTCTACGAACCGACATTATCAGCGGTTATTGAAATAAATTCCCATGATTACTCCGTAGATATTTATCAAAGTTCGATTAGATCAGTATTAGGATGGCCTGAAGATCCACCGGTTTATCAAGGACCACCAGAACCACAACGATCTGATTTCGTCGTAGATGTTGAAAAATTTATAAAACCTCCAGAATATCGAACAGAAAAAAATGCTTATCCATGGCGACGATATTTTGGTGATGGAGCTATACACTATATAGATAAAACAGAAACCCATTTTACAAAAATAGTTGATGGTAAAAAAGGTAAAATAATAGTACTTGATGTTGATGAAATAAATTCATATGCTAATACAATTAAATCTGAACACGAACGTGTACTTAATTATCTAAGAAAGTTATTTTCCAGCATTAGCACTTCCTACAACGATGATTTAAAAAATCAAATAATTGAAACAATACAACATTTGAATCAAGTTGCTTCAGACCTAGATTTCATGAATGATGTTATTGTTAACAGAAAAAAAAAATTAGTGAACATAACAGCAGCAGCAGATAAACGCTATAGAATGTCATATATAGTTAATGAAGACGGTCCACTTCAGAGTGTTAGACTAAATATTCTGTTCACAACAGTATTTCTAAAACATTTCGGAATTACGCGAGAACAACTATCAACATTTATAATTCCTGGATTTAACTCTAAGGAGCTAAAGTAGTCAGTTAATGATCTTATTGATGAACACTTTAAAATAATATGTGATTCATGGAAAAAAATTAATACCTACACCAACTATTCTTAAATATAATAATGATCCACATGGTGGAGGTCGCCATATCTCACCTGGTATTGTTAATATAACATCTACGATCGCGGTCAATCTAGTATGTGACGTAATTGATGACAGTTATCAAGTAGATCTTTCAAAATCTAACCAGGCCCAACAGGGGTATATACTATATACATTCTAGTCCTAAAGACCCGCCAGGTGGTTAATTGTGTCTGAGCCAATTAATCCATTATCTGCGAGTTACATAATCCATTTCTGACAAGAATAAATTTCAAACTCACTGACCAGGCAGGAAACATTTTGGATCTAAGATCAAGAATCTACTTAATATTAATTTATATATAATACGGCTCGTAGAATCGCTCTGATTACTGAATTATTTGTCCTAATATATATAAAGGGAAATAATCATAATCTGATATCAGTGAAGTTATAATATATTTAATCTGATGGGTCAACTACATTTTTTAAATAATTATTCAGAGTTGATATTATTTATTTTAAAGAAATAATTATTATATAATGAACCAAGAAAACATTAATGATATTATTTCTGCTATTAAAAAATTAAAACATAACGGAATAAATCTATCTGATAATCTCGATCCTGAAAAAATATTATGCGATTATGAAATATTAAAACAAAGAAAAATTGACAATAAGTACACATTACCATCCAATTATAAATTCGTAAAATTAATCTATCAGTCTATGTTAGAATCATTGGCAATGGTAAATGACAAACAGGTAAAGCTATTTGCGCCTCTTGCACGTTCGATCGAAAATATCAGATCCGAACTGTCTCGTGAATACGAGAAAAAGAAAATTGTGGATAATCGTGTAATGCAATTAAGAAAGATTATGTTATTTGATTCTGTCAAAAGTGAAAGTGACATTGAGAGCAGCGACGGTGAAGGTCCTCATGGCAAAATATAGAGTCGAACTATATACAATTTATTTATTAGGAAGACAGTGTTAGATATATTCAAATATTATCTTCTGATCGTATTTTATTGAATATGCAGATTTGTATATTTTATTTGCGACATTTTTACCGATCGTGGATGTATGCTAAAATGTTTTGCAGCCGCATTAATTGATGGGAAAGTTATTTCTTGGTCTGTTTTGTATATTTATGGATTTAATAACTCTCTTTCCGCATACTTTACACCTTCCTGTATTTCCACGTGCAGAATTCTGACTTTGTGTAATAGCCTGCAGGTTAGATAACCGATTATTTTTGGGATTTCCATCAATGTGATCAACTACAAATCCATCTTTGATCAATCCAAAATGACATTCGTAGATAAATCTACTTGATAATATTTTATTTCCACTGATATTAAATCTAAAATAACCAAATTTATAAGACTACCGACTGAGTTTTTTGATTTACAGTGTCTGATCACACCATCTCGGGATGCTTCATAATTTGTATATACTGGATGTTTCACAAATTCGTTTTGCTCCATTTATATATAATATTATTTGTCTAAATCATTGTTTTGAAATCTGGCCAGATAATCTTCTCGGTTTTTATAGGAGATTTACGATGTATTATTTTTTTTGTCATAATATCGTTTTAGTTCTCTATATTTTTTTCCGCCACATTTTAGACACAATTGAGTTTTTCCTCTGACTCCAACACCACATTGAATACACGGTATTGGTCCTGTACTTCCATTTTTGATATTTTGCATATTTAGCAGTATTTGTTCACACACGATTTATTACAAAGAGAAGTATATCCAATTCTGAGCCAAGCACATTTGTTTTTTGTTTCAAGCATTATATATATACTAAAATTTTAATTTAAATATTTGTCTTAATTATATGGAGGAATTATCCGTTATTGAACCTTCCCCTGCTAGATTCGATCTTGACAGACTACCAGAATATAAACTTAGTACTTCGATGCAGGATCTGGCATTAACGGATGAGGATGTAGCCGAACGTATTCGTGAAGCAAAAAATGAATTTCGTAATAGTGGCGCTGCTCATGTATGGTCAACATTCAGAGTTGGAAATGTTACTAATATGATGAATGACAAACGGGAAAAGTAATTATTAATCACCTTGATGATCAAAAATATTTTATTTTAATAAAATTTATTGTAAATACAGAAGAAGATATTTGGATTATTCGTGATAAGCGCGATCCAGTACGCATACAGTCAGGAAATAATATTGTTCTCTTAAATAATAAATCTAAGCCCGGAATACTGACTGGTATTGATAAACCATATTATGAACGGAGGTACCCTGTGACTGCAGTTGTATATGCAATATATCCGCTGAATAATAAACCTGACGTCGGGGATCTAAAGCCTATGAAACTGTCAGAGTCAAGAATAAACTGTGTAGCTGAACGAGTTACAGAACATTTTACAAACGCGATACGTGGTAATGGTTTAACAGATTTACGACGTAAAAAAATAAATACTTGGGCAGAATCAGTTAAAGATACCGGAGCATCTATTAAAGATGTCGCTGAGCTAGAAAAGAAATTAAGATTTCCAATAACAGTAAAGACGCTGACGGGAGAGATTTTATATAAATCAAAATACACAAAAAATGGAGCTCCAATAGATATTATTGATCATAATTCGCATGCGTGGACCTCAGCAATAACAATATTTCCACGAGATAGAGCGGTTAATTTTTTTGATGGACATATATTTGATTTTATCAAAAATATCAGTAAAAGTGACCCTGTATCCGTTTGGTTATTTCAAAGTTCAGAATATGATTATTACGATCAATTTGTACGGCCTAATGGTGATATTTACCGTACAGAATCTCTTAATGTAGAAATGGAAAATCTTGCGCTAAAATATACTTCAGACGATGTCAAAGTTAGACTATTATTAAATAATTGTTTTACAGTTCCATCTGTAGCGGCTCATTTCGCTCAGGAGAAAAATTTATGGAAACCAACACGATCGGAATTTCTTGAAGACATTCATAAAAGCTGTGTAGAATATTGACATGGAGGACTATGGAATACTAAATATAAGTGTAATGACGTTATATCTGTTGATATGGTAGCATGTTATCCTGGAAGTTTTCTTGGATACGGAGAATGTTCTTTAAGAGATTCGGACATCCATCACACGAGATGACCAGGGTTGCGATAAACGGACCATTACCAGAGTTTGATCTAACAGGATTTGCTCATGTAGAATCATTCGAGTTTGCAGAAAATCTCCATCCGATTACTTATGCTTGGTTTGGAAGACATTTTTCAGAAAAAATGTTGGGTTCCAATAGTACTATTGCGATATATGCTTGATGTTGGAATTTTAACATTATTGAAGGTGAGCGAGGCGATTATATCGTATAGTCCACAGAAGCAAGTTTGGTTACCAGAACCAAATAGATTTAATATTGATGATGCCAGGAAAGAATTCCCTAATCTTAATAAAGATGACATTATTAAAATTATTAATAATATACGTAAATGCAGAGATGAGCATGATGAAAAACTTGCAAAAGATCTTGGTAGAAAGATAATTGGTAAATTTACTCAAGGAGGAGCCTATGATCATAAAAGACACTGTACAAGATTGATTATGGACGATGCTGAACTCGATTTTATAATAGCTGATACAACGGAAAAAATACATTTATAAATCGGAGTAATGCTTATTTGTCAGACGGAACCAAACTAGGTACAATTGTGAGTTATCTTGATGGTGACTCACCGCAGTTTACTCATTTAAGATCATCTATGTTGGCATATGTTTCTATAAATCTACTGTCTATGATAAATAGATTTCCTTGTGATGCTGTCAGAGTCGCAACGGATTCGTTCTACATAAATAAAAAAATATACAGATTTATTAAAACCGCTACTTGGTAATGGTGAATGGGGATCATGGAGAATAAAACAAGAAAATATACTTAGTTATTCTGAATCTGCCGACGTTGAAATTAAGGAAATATATCACAAAAATAATATTCAAATATCAAAGTCATCAGCACCATCTGTATACGATCCTGTATCTAGACATAAAACCGTTTATCTTAATGGGTGTGGAGGGTCAGGTAAAACAACGCGCGTGATTAAATTATTCATGAATAATAATTAAGATATAATTTTTTTGACACCGACACATAAACTCGCCAGAGAGATAAAAGAGCGAGGAGTAAAATCGTGTACATATCATAGTTTCTTTAGATGGTGTGGAGACACATGGACTCCTGAGCGAATGGGTGAGAAATATATACCTAAATATATTATATGGGACGAGATATGCACGGTGTCGTTAGAAATATTAAAAACATTTCTTGATTGGCTATTGACGAAGAATACTGCTATAATAATGTGCGGTGATCATGGTCAACCACCACCTTTTATTGGACAGTCTCCACATGAATGGCTGAAGAATAACGTAGATTATTATGAAGAAATAAATGATGACCATAGAGCTATTGATGAACCGCTGAAGGAATTTAAAAGATTAATCAGACTTCAGCCAGACAGAGTACAATGTGAAATAATGCGAGGAGTAATTCCAGAGACTTCTATGAATGATTTTCTAAATTTATGGAATCCCGCTGATTTAATAGTTGTAAGTAGAAAGATAGTTCGTGATGAACTACAGGATAAATTATTTCTGTTACATAAAGAAAAGTTTTCAGATCAACCAGTACCTTTGTGTTATCGCCCAGCAGATACTCGACGACAGAATATTGATGTTGAAATTCCTGGTGGTGGAATACAGAATCTTGTCTTGAATGCTATTATTTTAGTCGATATTAATGTCGTTGAGAATGCGCTGAATATGAATAAATCACCGTGGACGTTAGGATATGCTATAACTATTCACTCATCACAAGGGTTAACTATTTCTGATACAAATATTTGGATTATAGATGATCGGATCGAATGGTCGAATTTAGTCTATCTCGCAGTTTCTAGGGTCAGAAGAATATCTCAACTACATAGGGTTATTATGAATTTTACAGAAAATAATGATCAGACTGTGAATAATGACGTAATAAGAAAAAAACTATCTGGTTATAAACAGTGTGACAAAAAAAAAAAATAAGCGTGACTTTGATATTGATACTGAATTTATTATAAAACTAAAAACACAACAGAATAATAATTGTGCAAGCTGTAACTGTAATATGTTATGGCAATATTCGAATAATAATCCAAGACAATTTACCGTAGACAGAATTAATAGTGATCTTGGTCATACACGTGATAATGTGATGCTGACCTGTCTTGAATGTAATCGACGTAGATGTTCTGGTTATGTAATTGTATGTGGTGGTAATTGTGTGTCTTCAGGGATTACCTGTAATTGTTCACGCACAAATCCACGTTGAGGGGCTCTCGAATCTAATCTGTAGATTGGAGGTCTACCAGTAGATCTAACTACACCAGAAATTGTATGTGTAGTCACGCTCCAGATAGGATCAGTTGCTCTTTTTTTACCACCTTCAAGTTCACCAGGTTCGTATAAATACCTTACAGTTACATTACCTAATACTGGTTGAGGTTGTTGTCTGTCATCGCTACGGGGTATATATTTTTTTGTGATCGCATTAGAAGGTTTCATGGAAGTTGAACGAGTAATTTCATTATTTAATGCAGCTATCACACTTGGAAACCTCGCAACCCATTCACGAGATCGCTCACCGGACTTAACGTCAGTAGATATTTCTTTTGCATATTGGTATCCAAAGAACCGCTCAGCAAGTGTTCGATTAAATCGTTCAACGATTGCCTGATCACGATGAATTTCAGTATGTCCTCGTCTGATTTTAACGTTATGTCGCTTCATCAAAGATAATACTGCACCAAGAAATTCTTTGCCCAGATCAACCTGTAATAATTGTGGCCATCGCAAAGGTCCTCGCTGATAAATTCGTTCAAACGCAGATGCAACTTCAGACGCTGTCTTTGTTGATAATGGTTCAGCTTCTTTATATCTACTTGCAACGTCAACGACAGTTAATGCGTATTTGTATGTGCGTGATTGACGTTTACCAATTTTAATGGTATCGTGTGGTAAAAATAAAATATCTGCTTGATGAACCTCATTAGGGACGCTGACATCAAAATGTACATACTGAATTTTTTTAGGTGGTGGTAGATAAATTTGCCATATTGCCTGTCGTGCTAACCACGCTGCAGAAACAGAATGTGAGACTTTTGCTGCTTCAGATAATTTACTAATAGCTGATCTGCCTCTCCAATATCCTCTTCGGCTATAATAAATGGATTCCATTATAATAGTTATATAATTAATTACCAGCCCCTAACATTATTTTACTTTTCATGGCAGATTTTACTAGAAAACTAGCTAATTTATCTCTAACAGATTTATTAGGTATAGAATTTAATGCATGAATCAATTTTACATCTGCGAGATGCCTTTGTTGTAAATCTTTACTTTTATACGCAACGTCATGAACATGACACGCTTTATCAATCTTATTTACTGGATGCTCTCCTGATCTTGGTTGATCTTGATCATCAAGTCGGATATCGAGTCGAGTTCCAGGACCACAATAATTATATCCTGGTAAGTGTTTTTCCCCCGGATATTTAGCCCACGGAGTTCCTGGTAATTTTCCTAATAAAGCGGCTATATCTCCACCTGTCTTTGTTTTAACGAATTTGTATTTCTTCGTGCCACATTTTACACATTTGCCCGTCAGAGCACGTCGTTTATTTTTTGTTGTTATTGTAGTTAGTTCAGCAGTGGGTGTAGATGCTCTACATCGAACACAATATAGACTCATATTATTTATTATATGGATATAATTGACTTTTCGGCGACACGAAAACAGGAACCAGTGAAGCATCATCCAGCATTACCAAATTCGATAAGGATGATTATAATAGGTCCATCTGGATCGGGTAAAACACAAATATTATTAAATTTAATAATGCGGTGGTTAAAATGGAGTAAATTGTATTTAGTAGCACCATCCGTAGATGATCAACACTGTTACGAAGTACTTAAAGATTTTAATGAAAATGCAAAATTGCTGAATGAAGACGGTAATGATGTGGTTGATTTTATTACAGATATTGATGAGGCTCCATCTGTAGATGACCTAGATGGATTTATTAATAATTTAGTGGTGTACGATGACGTTATGTTGGACAGACAAACAAATCCAGCTAGAATATTTTCTCGAGGTCGACACAAGAATACAGATGTTATATACGTCACTCAGCGTTATACACAAATACCTAAAGTTTTCAGAGACAACTGCAATATTTTGGTTGTGTTTAATGGAGTAGATAATTATACTTTACAGAATATTTATTATACTTGGTGTTCAGGGGATATGGATATGATTAAATTTAAAAACTTTTTTGCTCAAGCACAAGCTGTTCCGTTTGGATTTATTACAATAAATTTACATGATCCAAGCTCCAGATATCGTATAGGTCTAGATAAAATCTTTGGTTAATTACAGCAGCAGGCAGGGTGAACGACAAAAATTAAGTGACCCGGCGAGTAAACTAAACGCACTATAACAGAAAAAACAAACAAATCAAAAATAAAATAACAAAAATGAGCTAACCCAAACAATTTATTATTCGTTTTTCAAACTATACGGTAATAATAAAAGTTAGGAGGTTCGGTTTAGCGTTATTGACCTTATTTTTCAGCCCCTGTAGGAACCTTTATTTTTGTAAAATAAGGTCTCGTACAAAGTGGTCTGTTCACCCTGCCTGCTGCTAATGTTGGACGAACTTAGTAATATGAAACCTGTAAATATGCGAGAGCATGTTGACAGAAAGCTGGTGCAGGGTTGTGTTGGAGCAAAATATAAATTGGGTCTTGGCAAAAAAGAATTATATGACGATCTTGCAGCTGAATTACACAAACCTAAAACAAAACGTTTCCGCGACGCAAAGTTGTAGCAAATGCCGTCGATGATATCTGGGCGACAGATTTAGTTGATGCGTCAAATCTAGTTGAATTTAATGTTAGCGCTCACGGCGCTCGCGTGAAATATATTTTTACTGTTGTAGACGTTTTTAGCAAATATGCTTTTAGTGTGCCAGCTTCAGATAAGACAGGAACGTCGATAACTGATGCATTAAAACAAATAATAAAAAGTACAGAAAGAAAACCAAACAGAATCTGGATCGATCATGGAGCAGAATTTTTCAATAAAAAGTTCGAGCAGTTTTTGCTCCAAAATAACATCAAAAAATATGTTACAGGAAATGAAGGTGAAAGCGTTGTCGTCGAGCGATTTAATCGTACACTAAAAGAAAAAATTCATCAGTATTTGACAGCTAAAAATACAAATAAATATATTGACAATTTACAGAACATTGTTGACGAATATAATAACACAAAACATCGAACCACTAAAATGTCACCAAACAACGCAATGAAAAATCCGATGTCAGCAAACGAAAACATGTGCCGCAGAGATAAGTTTAAAGTTGGTGATCCAGTAAGAGAGTTTCGGACGTTTGATTTTGAAAAAGGATTTACTCCAAACTGGAGAGAAGAAGTATTTGTTGTTGATAAAGTAGTTTTAACAACACCAGTGACTTGTGCACTAAACGATTTATTAGGTGAGCCTATAACTGGCAGTTTTTACGAGCAGGAACTTCAGAAAACTTCCCAAGACGTATTTGTTATTGAACAAGTTATTGGAAAGCGCGGCGATAAAAGTTTAGTTAAATGGAGAGGATATAGTGATCAATTTAATAGCTGGGTGCCAACTAGGTCGATACAATAATGTTATTATAAATGTTTTCGTACTTTACAAGTACAGATTTACATTTGATAGTTTTACATAACGAAATTAAATGTAATTTTCTTGTATTATCAACTGGCATTAAATATTTTAACAAAAATAAAATAATATTTTATATTTCTTTGATGGCCAGTTACTTTTACGTTAAGAAAAGGTTTGATATTCTGCCAAAATATTTGTTGTTCGGCAACAGCAAAATTAAATTTTGTTATCTTTTTAGGGATATGATACTTAACATTATATCGTCCAGTTGTCGGTCTGCTGTAATTTTTTTTATCAACAACATCAACACTTTCATCATCGTCGTTATTGTTGTATAAAATATCATCTTCAGAATAACCAACAGATTTGTCTGTACCGGTAGAGATTAAATCTCCTGTGATTGTATCATTGGTGACTTTGTCGTCAGCATATAAATCAGTAAGTCTTTTCACTGAATCCCTTTTTTTATCTAATTTATAATAATAATGTCTAGCGAAACAAAATCTCCAGAAGCAAAATATCATCAAAAAGTTAATATATTAAATTACAGAGAACTAGCTGAGGCAGTTAGAAAATGTCTGTCGGGTTTTACCTCCTATTCTGTTAATGTAAATGTAATGCAAGGTGAGTCTGATAAAATGCTCCTAACAGCAGCAGAAAAAAAAACTTAATGATAACGCATTTATAACATTAAAATTTGACCGTGATGATATTCTAATGTTTGCCCACAGCTGTCTTACTAAGACAGAATTACGAAATATAATGAATCATCATATCTGAAACTAAATCTATCAAATGTTGACGTTGACGTTGTTGATTTATGTACGCCATCAGCCACATCTTTTACTCGCTGTGGATGAATTTTAAGATGTTTTGCAGCAGAATAAATTGATATAAATATAATTTCTTCTTCAGTCTCCAGATTTACGGATATAATTGATCCTTTAGGATTTTGTAAATTGGAACCATCATAACCGGCTCCTCTTTTGATGTTTTCTATTTGTGTTACCAAATCTAAATTTTCAATGCCATTGTCTTTTTTAATGTCGTTAATATGATCATTAACTAAATTATTTAAACTAGCGCCGTTACAAAATTTCAAACACAAATCTGTGACTGTAATAACAAACTTGATCAGTTTTAGTTCCACGTACCATTGCATGTAAATATCCTATTCAAATTTCCTAATACTTTTTTAGTTTTTATACGTTGAATAATACCGCGATCATTTGCCTCATATAAACCAAATACTGGATGAGGTTGAAATTCGTTTTGTAATGCTAAATTTTCAATATTGTCATCAGTAATCGAATTGTTTATTCTATAGACTCTTTGTCCAGCTGGAATATCATCACAAAAAAGACTGTAAATAAAATCATTTCTAAACAGTTCGGTCATATCTGTATTATCTCCTTTTACTGAAATTATCATTCCAGCTGGTGTTGAAACACCAACAGATTTTTTAGATTTTATACAAATAACCGAACCAAGTGCATTTCCAGCATATAAGTTGTACTTTGGATGAACATGATAAGTTTCTTGCTCTTCCGCTGTTATTCTAATGTATCTCAGAATTTCTGACATTATATCTATATATATATAGATTTTATGTCTCTAATTGATTTTTTTACGTAATTTTCAATTATATATAAAATATACTATATATAATGTTAAAATTGCGAGATATTGCTAAAAAGAGCATTATCAAAGCAGAAAAAATTGCCACAGCATTTACAGGTTACGACAACAGTTACAAATTTGATAATCAAAATGTTTTAGCAAATTTTAACTCTACGAATTTATATCATCTTTTGCAACCTGTTATAGCTCTTGAACTTGCAGCTCACAAAAGTATCAAATTAATAGTACAGTATCATATGATTTTTTCAAAATTACATGCGCTTCAAAAAGATATACTTGATATAATTTTTGAAAATACAAGTTTCGACAGAGAAATTTCTGAGCCATATTTAGCAGCTAAATCACGAAATATATTAGCTGGAACAAATATTGCCACAGTTGCGGCTGAAATACACCAAGAAATAAATATAAGAATTGGAGGAATTTACTTCATCGGGATCAGGTTGGAAATTTGAAATGATAAAGGAAGTTTTAATTCATACAGCAAAATATAGCATACTGCGAGGTAGTTCTAACGTTGATCTCCCTCAAAAAGTTAAAAACAAAAGATGTTGTATAAATGTCAAAAATAATGATAACGAATGTTTTCGTTGGGCAATTTTTTCTGAGAGACATCATCAGAGTGACCACAGTGACCGAATTGAAAAGTATTTGCCATACAAAGACGAATTATATTTTAACGGGATAACTTTTCCAGTGGCAGAAAATCAGATACCAAAGTTTGAAAAACAAAACAATATTTCAGTAAATGTTTTCGGACTAGATGAGCGAGAAAATGTTTATCCAAGATATACTTCAGAGACTGCTACACAAAAGACAATAAATTTATTATTTTATAAAGGACATTACGTTTGGATAAAAAACTTTAACGGCTTAGTTGGCGGACAGTATAATAAAAATAAAAATAAGAAATATTTATGTTACAGATGCTTGCAAGGTTTTTATAAAGATGAGAAACTACAGGAACGTTTTATATACTGTGTCAACGTTCAAAGAATAACTATGCCAAGCGAAAAAGAAAAAGTATTAAAAGATAAAAATTATGATCATAAGCTAAATATTCCTTTTGTTATTTATGCTGATTTTGAGTGCCTACTCGTTCCAGTGGCTGGCGCTCAAAATAATCCTAATAAATCAAGTACAAGACAAATACAGCAACATGTTCCTTGCGGAGTAGCTTATAAAGCAGTTTGTTGCGTCGACGATAAGTTTTCGTGTCCGGTAAAGTTATATAAGATATAAAGATAGTGAATCTAAAATTCCAGCAATTTGGCTGCTAAAAAATCTTATGGATCATGTTAATAAAATTTCTAACAGATTATTTAAAACAGCTCCAATGAAAATAACACCTAAGCAGCAACTTGAACTTAACGAAGCGCTTAATTGTCATATCTGCGAGAAGTTGTTGGTCGATGATAAAGTGCGCGATCATTGTCATCTAACTGGCCAGTATCTTGGAGCGGCTCATAATAATTGTAATTTAAAATTTCATGCACCAAAGTTTATACCTGTAGTTTTACATAACTTTGGTGGCTATGACAGTCATATCATTGTAAAAGCTTTTGGTGATGATGAGGTTAAATCCAAACTAAAACTAAATAATAAGATAAAATGTATACCAAATAATTTTGAAAAATATATGTCAGTTACTCTTGACAAATTACGTTTCATTGACAGCCTGCACTTTACATTAGTATAATTAGAAGATCTTGTAGAAAATGCGGTAGAAGCTGGTAGCGAGTTTTATTACCTAAAAAGTTGCTTTGGAGGTCAATTTAATCTACTGACAAGAACAGGAGTGTTTCCGTATGAGCATCTCGATGACTGGAGCAGATTTAATGAAACGTCTGTGCCTGGCAAAGATAAATTTTACTCGCAACTCAAAAATGAAGATATTACAGATGAAGAGTACAAATATGCACAAGATATTTGGAATAAATTTAGTTGTAAAACATTTGGTCATTATCATGATTTATATTTGAAACCAGATATATTACTACTAGCAGATGTTTTTAAAAGTTTTCGTCAAGTAAGCTACAGCAATTATGGTTTAGATCTCTGCTGGTATTATTCTGCTCCCGGGCTGTCGTGGGACGCTCTACTCAAAACAAGCAGAATAAAATGGATCTCTTGACAGATGTCGATATGTTTAATTTTATTGAAAAAGGTATCAGAGGCGGAATTAGTGTTATAACAAAAAAATATGCAGTAGTTAATAATAAATGTCTAACAAATTATGATAAAATCTCCCGTCCAATCATATCATTTATCTAAATTGTGTGAATTTGTATGGGTGGGCTATGTCAGAGCCAATGCCTTGCGATGGATTTCATTGGATAACTCCAGATCAATTTCTTAAAGTAACTGAAAAAGATTTACCTAGAAATTTTTCATACTTTGTTGAAATTGATCTAGATTATCCTAGTTCGTTGCATGATCTACATAATGACTATCCATTTTGTGCAGAGTCTATGATGATAGATTATAGTTTACTATCACCTGAGCAACGAGCCACGACAACAGCAAAAAATTCCATTGTTAATAAGTTAGTTCCAAATTTGCTAAATAAAAGAAATTGCGTGATACATTAAAAAAAATTTAAAACAGGCAGTGGATCCTGGACTAATTCTGAGAAAAGTCCTTCGCGTGCTAAAATTTAATCAGTCTAGGTGGATGTCAAATTGTATTGACTTAAATACCAAACGTCGTGCTATTGCTAAGACCGACCTTGAGAAAAACTTTTTGAAGTTAATGAATAACTCAGTTTTTGGAAAGACAATGGAAAATATCAGACAGCGAGTAAATTTTGAAATTGTAAACGACATAAATCGCAGAAATAAATTAGTTAATGATGATGGTTTAGTTAGTATGAAAACATTTAATGGAAATCTTGTTGCAGTACGACGAAAGACAAATTTAAAGTTAAATAAACCGATTTATGTTGGTGCAGCTGTACTTGATATATCAAAGTGGCTGATATATGATTTCCACTATAATTTACCAAAAGGCAGTGGCCAGATTCAGAGTTGCTATTTACTAATACAGATTCGCTTGTTTATAATATAAAATGTGAAGACGTCTATCAAGATATTTATAACCGCCGCGACCTATTTGATTTATCTGATTATCCGACAAGTAGCGGGTTTCATGATGATGCGAATAAAACAGTTATTGGCAAAAGGAAGGATGAGTTTATGTTTGTTCTGGTGAGAGAGTTTGTTGGACTAAGATGTAAAATGTATGCCGTAATTCCCGACGATAATAAACTTACAAAGAAAACGAAAGGTATTCCTCGTGGATACATAAAAAAAAGTACAAAATTTAACGATTTTAAGTCAGCGCTAAATAATAATGTTACCTTTATAAAAACTAATGCTATCCGTACAAATAATCACAAGCTCGAGACAGATACGCTTATTAAACGTGGACTTAGCAATTTGGATGATAAAAGATATTGCGAAGATGGAATTAATATCTAGCACTTGGCCATTACAGTACCAGTGATTTATAACGTCTGTCGTGTGTTTCAATAAGGGATATAATACCGTTACAGCTAGTTTAAAATCGTATTTGAATTATCGAACGTAGATCAGGACATTTGTAGTCCGTTTGTGTACTGGATTGATGTTCGACTGCGTATAAGATTTGGCTTATCTATAGAAGTCTGTAAAGTGATTTCCAGACGATTAGTGACTGCGTTTTGTATGTCTGTCTGTCTTTAAAGCGCTGTTTCAATGAAAATCATTTGGTAATTTTAAAACCTTAGAATCTAAAGCCGTACTGAAACAGAATTCCCTCAATCTTAACATTATGTATAAGGCTTGGTAAAAACCCACTATTGATTTTTTTCAGACTGCAGAGTCTTCTGCCTAAAATGTACACAACTGATGCATTAAAGCTTTCGTTTTTCTGTACAAATGTAAGATTTCAGATTTAATTTTATATTAACGTTTTTCAGAATCAGAAAATGAAATGCTAGTCAAAATCAGAAAAATGAAATGCTATTCACAATCAGGTAATTGATTAGTATATAATAATGTCTCGAATGTATACATGTAACCGGATTTCATACCTCAGTGCAGGAATGTTGGATTCTCGTACTGAAGGTCTGTGGTTCGGTTCCCATAACAGGCACATGAGGTGGGTATGGTCCTGGGCTACCGATGTTTTTAAGATAATTGGTGGTCCGGAGAAATCCTCGAAATTCAACAGAAGAAAAATACACTCTCCCACCATGTAACACGTGGTGGGTTTACTTTTGCACTCTCCTCGGGGTTATCATGGGGAGAGTGTACAAAATCTGTTGGACGTAGATAAGGCCCCCGTTTGTTTGTGCCGTTC